>JARSSU010038981.1:0-45359 GCA_029619165.1 Eurosta solidaginis
TATCTGACCGCAAGATGGATGCATTAGGCTAGCTAAGCAAAGCAATAACTTAAGCAAACCAATGTGCAATCTTTGTTCTTCCCCTCCCCGACCTGGGAAACGCCCGCAAATAATGGACAATTCAAGATTGGTTTCGTTACTAGGCATCAACCCCAACCATTAAAAGAAAAAAGGCGGGAGTTATTTATGGCAACCCAAAGAATGGTAAAGAAGGGGAAAGGTGATAGAGTGAATAAGATAAGCAGTGAATAGATAGATAGACGAGAAATTATTGCATTAACCTTTTAAGCTTTTAGCAGCAAAGCTAGTTCAAACCAGCAAACCAAGAAAAGAATATAGAAGGAGAAGAAGAAAGAAGAAGTAGAAAGAGAAGGAAGAAAGATAGAAGATATAGTAGAAGAAGAAAGATTCGAAGATGGGGAAAAAAAAGAAAAGAAGAAGGGGAGAGAAGAAAAAGAGAAAATATAGATCCCTATGAATCTATAGAAAAAGGACCAAGGGAAGGATTGTGAAAAAAGAAACGTGAAAAATGTTGTAAGCCCAACAAAGAAAAAAAGAAAAGCGGAACTGTGTGTCAACAAAAAGCGGGAAGCAGAAGAAACAAAACACGAGCAAAGCACAGGGCCAACAAACCCAAAATTTAGGAGAAGGGAGAGCAAGAGGGAAAAGGGAGGGCGGGCAAAAAAACGAACGAAACTGGCAGTGGCAGTTAGGGCTACGTTTAAGCTTGATGACCCAAAGACCGGCCAGGCAAAGTCAAAGCAAAGGACCCAGCACAAGAAGAAGTCCGAGAACCAAACCCCAGAGAGAGGATGGCGCTTAAATCCAGGACGGCCAGGGCCCTCCCTGCAAAGGATTTTGAGCTGTAGCAACCTTAGGCAAAAGCCACTTCCGCACTAGCAAACCAAGCCACTAGACAAATGTTTCGCAATGCTTTGCACATCACTTTGCATTAGGCATAGTTTTGCAGAGTGCATTAGCATAACAGCAATAAGACATGCTTAATAGCAATAACTCAATAACTCTTGTTATAGGCATTTACCAACAGCACGACAGCATAGGCCAACGCATAGCATAAACTTAGAAGCAGAGCTCTAAGCGCAAAAGCAACCCGCCTAAGTTTCATGTTTAGTCATAGCAAAAGCGCGAGCAAGTGTATAGCAAGCAGTAAGTGCAGCAGGCAAATAATCTCCTAGTAAGTATGGTTAATAATTTATGATAGAGATTATAGAACTGACGAGGAATAGTATAGTGAAAAAAGCTAAGAGTTAGTTAGGATGTAACTTGAACCAGGGAAAGTGTAGATCGAAGTAGAATAAAATAGCATAATGCCTGCAAACGTATATTTACATTGGTGCTTATACAGCGATTAGCATTATGCTTAAAGCAAATTAGCAAGCACTTAATAGCACAGCAAAAGCCACAATGCAGAGCAAACAATCAACCAGCCTAAGCGTTATATTTGCAAAGCTTAGCATAGACATTATGTCAGCAGCAAACGTTAGCTTTTCTATCAAGCATCATGCATAGTATTATGATGGCACGTTTAAGCAAGTCAATAGCAAAAGTCAAATTAGGGTCATAAGCATGATAGTGGCATAAACCGAGAGATATGCTCCGGGCAAGCAGCAGCCAACCAACGGGCTCAACAGCAACAAAATAGCAACAGAAAGCCAGCATCATGAATTTGGACTTCGAGTGTTAAGCGTGTACAAGCGCAAAAACCACCTCCCTTAACCATGCCCCACACGATGGTTAGCATTTGGAAATAAGCATATTCGTAAGATATGTTCGCAATGCAACAGCAAGGCCCAGAACCAAGACAAAAGAAAGAGAGAGCAAAGACAGAAAGGCTGCAGGCCTCAAAACCAAGAAATAGAAATAATATAGCGTTGGCATATTAAGTAATGCAGATAGCTTGATCTAGCAAATGCTTTATTATCCGCAGCAATCTTTAGTGGTACACACAGAAAGAAGAAACCGCCGAAATATATGCGCTCAAAAAGTCAATAATAAGTACTCCAATCCGCGGACCGAGCCGAGGAAGAACGCGAGAGGCGTAAGCCATAGCATATCCAAGAAGAAGAAGAAATGAGAAATATCTGATTTAGCAACAAAGAAGACAGGAAGAAAAGTCCTAAGAGTGAGATATTGAGTTAAGATGAGAAGAAAGATTTTGTGAAATGAGAGAAGAAGCCAGAACAGAAAAGAAAGAAAGAAGAAAAGGGATGCCAAGGTAAAAAGAAAAAATCCTGAAAACAACCTAGCTGCAGCCAAGCAAAAAAATAAATAAAAAAACATAAGCTGCAGCAACCCTGCATAGGCTTCTAAGAAAAAAAAAAAAAAAAGAAAAGACAAAAAAAAAACCCCCCTTGACACCGCTCTAGGAACGAAGCAGTAAAGAGACTTGGTATGCTATAGCATATAACATTGAAAGCTTATTTTTTCTGCACTCTAAAAAAGAACCATATATTATAGGGTCTAACAGCAGGAGTTAAGTTTAATTACAAGGTAGGCAGAGTTTGTTAGCGAATAGCATAAGGTTTGGTGGGGGATAGCCTGCTTAAGCAACAAAGCAGTTAGAAGTCAAGCACCATGAGCAAAGAGCGAGACAAGACCGACCGCTAGCAGTGCGCAACCAAGGTAAGAACTGATTCGAGGAAAAGAAGAATTGAAAAGAAACAGGTATTTCATTTTATAAGCGACAGTAGATTAGCCAATGCCCCCGTTCTACCACATACCCGCAAAGCAATTCAGGAACGTTCGACAAAGACACAGCGCAAGTGAGCCTAGTGAAGCAAGTGACTAGAAGAGAAGCACGTGACTGGGCAATGTGCCTTTATTTATGTGAAAAAGCAAAATCTTTGAAGATGATGAAAGCAAAGAAACTACAAAAAGCATGACCACAAATAGAGCTACCTAATTATCTGCAAATACATCCAAGCAAAAATGCATATAAAAAATGGAGCAGTAGTAAGCAATTTCAGAGAAAATAAAAAAATGCAAAAAAAGATGTTGACGCCGTAGCGTTATGGTCAATATGCAATAAAAAAAAAAGAAAAAGAAAAAAGAAAGGATAGAGCAATTGAAGCAACGAGCAAGCATTGCCTAGCAGAGCGTGAAATGACGGTTACAGCATTTAAAATGAAAAAAAATGAAAATTAAAAAAATAGAAAAACGAATAAAAAAAAAAAAAAAAAAAGAGAGTGTTGTTGTTAACATTAGATAGATTGCAGTGCAGGTGCAAGCGCCAATTTATATTGCGCCACAAAATCCTTGTTGACGCAACCCATGGAAGAGACAGAGAAAAAGAGATAGAAAGAAGGATAATGCTATGAATAGGCAAAAGAACTTGATTTCGAAAAATAGAGTACGAGAGAAAATTATGCCGTGAAGGAAGAGGGGGAAAAACAAAGGAGAAGGAAAAATAACGGATAAAAGGGGATAAAGGGGTATGGGCGGGTCCGGGTGAAAAAAGCGAAATAAGGTGCTAGGGGCTGGAGTGGGGGGGTGGGGTTGTCATGGAGTCCACAACCACCTTAGAATGTGAAAACCCCAAAAAAGAAGTGGCTGAATGCCAAAAAAAAACCTGTTGAAAAAAGAAGAAATAAGATGTAAGGCGAAATTGCGTGATAAAAAGAAAGGGTGGGGGGGACCCGGTGAGAATTGAGATGAGACTAGTTCCAGTAGGTAGTAGGAGTGGGGATAGGGATTTTGAAGGGAGGTAGACAGTATGAGTAGGGCTAGGTATGAAGTTTTTCCAGTAACGAGAAGGAGAGGTGGAGCACCAGATAGTAGTAGAGGTCCTATATGTCTCAACATAAAAATTGAAAGAAGAAAGAAGACAGAGATAAAGAGACAAACAAAGAATATATCACGGAAAAAAAAAAAAAAAATAAAACAAACAAGAAAAATACCGACGAGAGAAAACAAAAGGTTTAAGAAGTAAGTAATCTCTAAAAATAGTCCCAAATACGATTCCTACCAGCACTATACAAAAACAAGTCCAAAATAGTCCCGAATCTATCCCGAAATAATTCAGAAATGGTCCTTATTTTATTTCAAAAACAAACCTAAAAATTATCCCAAAATGGGCCAAAAAACTAAAAGTTGTGGTTCAGAAATTTAAGTCAAAACGACGCCGAAACAATCTCGAAGAAAGTCCTGAATTAATTCGCGTATATCTTTCAAATAACATAAAAACGGTCTCAGAGTGGTGTCCAAATATCCTCTAACCATCCCAAAAACTGACCACTTTTCAAAAATTATTCAGACCGAAATCTATATGAACCATGAGTCATTCATAAATGAAAAATGTGAATGTGGGGATGTTTGGATATCTGGATATTTCGCAAACGAGATGATCAGATCTTGGTAATTTTTTTAAGGCGAAACTGTAATAAAAGTATCCCGAAATTTCCCCAGAATTTTCCGGAAACAATCCCACAATGATCCGGAGATAGTCTCGAAATCATGTTATAATTGACTTCAGACGATCAAGAAAACAATACGAACTGATGATAAAAAAAAGGCTCTTGAACAATCCCGAAATAGTTCTACATTGATCCCGAAATTTTAAAATAATCGCGCAATGACTCAAAAAGAAAAAAGTCCTCCTAGAGTTCCAAACTCTTCCAAAAGTAGCCTCGAAAATGATTTTTAGATGATCCGGAAAAGTATAGATACGGAAATATTTCCCGTGCGATCCCTCAAACAGTCGCACAATGATCCAAAAATAGCTGCAAAATAATCCTAAAATTATATCAGATGTCACACTCTTCTGTTTTCCACAATTGATAACGCCTCAATATATGTGACCTAGATAGTAAGTAAAAATTGGTAGTCCACGATGAATGTGACCCATATGCCAAGATGGTTGGTATAAGATAAATTCATTCGGAAGTATAGCAATTATTGAAAGGTTCCAATGGGCTTCGAGGGGGAATATGGGGCCCCGTCGATGCTCAATATTACACAATTTCTTTGGGCTGTATCTCTATAACCCATGAACCAAATATTACTGATCTGGGGTAAATGCATTTATAGATGGCTATTTACTAAAAAGTGTTAGGGGTCTTTTCAAAACTGCTTCAACTCTAGCTGTATGACACATATACCAAATACTATTGGTTTAAGGTGAATATATTTAGAGTTATGACAATTATAAGAAGGTTCCAGAATGCTTTAAGTGGTAAGATCCGAGCTGGTAATTGTCCACCTTTCCCAAACTGCTTTAGCCTCCATTTGTATGACCCAAATGCCAACTATTATTGAGCCAAGACAATAAGAGTTATTATTGCTGTTGTAGCGGGAAGGTCACAACCCGAAGGTTTTGGGGAGTGTTGTCGATATTGATGGTCCGGATATAGATCAGATACGTTCCGGTAACAAGTACCATTAAGGTACTAGCCCGACCATCTTGGGAATGATTAATTGACCAAATTGAATCTTCTAGGTTAAAGCAGGAGTAAGATGGGCTTTTGGGATGGGACCGCACCATTGCTTACTGTTGTAACAGATACCAAAAAGCGGGAAATGTTCTTTTCAAACTTTTTAGAAATAATTATGTGTATGTACGAGAAAGCCCCTAATAAAACGAGTCCCCAGTGGTGTATAGTGAAGGTATGGTTTGCTTTTGGTTAAGGGCAAAAATTGTAAAAATGCGTTTGAAATTACAAACGCTTCTGGCAATATTATTGCTAAAAAAGAACGTAACAAACATTTTTTTAAATTTTTCATCCGACTGGCTTTGAACCAAAGTCATCGGTAACGTAAGCGAGTGCTCATCTACTTACTGATTACTTACTGCATCCCGTACAAAGCAAAGAACTAAAAACGGGAACTTAAAGCCTTTTTTAACGTATGACTTTTTCAATTCACAAAACCATCATGAGAATGTAGAATGAGAAAATTGCACATATTACACATACCTCCACATACATCCCAGCCAGCATTTTTTAAAAATGTTGATCAAAAAATATTTAAATATCATACCCCAAGATGATTAAAAACGTTCAAATTTAAAAGCATTTTCTGTTTCGAAAATTAAGCTATGGTCGGGAGAAAAATGTGCCATAAATGTGATTATTCTTGAATAATCATTTATGATTCATATTTCGAAACGCTTTTTGGTCATATTTGATAAAAAAATAATTGCAAAGCCCGATAACCTCCGAAGAGATCTAAGGCCGAGCTTCTCTTCCAATTTGCGTCGTGCTCCTCTTGGTTTTCCCTACAAATTGGCCGGACGGGACCTACATGTTTTATGCCGAGTCCGAACGGCATCTGCAATGCAGATGAGTTTTCACTGAGAGCTCTTCATGGCAGAAATACACCCGGAGCGCTTGCCAAACACTGTCGAGGAGCGACCCCGCTTAGAAAAATTTCCTTCGAATTGAAAAACTTTATTTCTAAAATGTTGATGTTGCTTTGCCCGGGGTGTGAACCCAGGGCATACGGTGTGATAGGCGGAGCATGCTACCATCACACCACGGTGGCCGCCAATATCATATTTGATATCATTGTAAAATTGAGCTGTAATTGTTTTAGAGCAATATTTGAATGCTTTTCACAGTCATTTTCTAATGAAATTCGTGAACATATTTCAATCGTTTTATTGAGATTTTTGAATTATTTTTGAATGCGATTATGATGCATTTATTCTTCATATCTCATTCAAAATAAGATACTACATAGTAATGTTATTTCATCAGCGGGGGAAGCATGCGGAAGTGAGCTATTTGAACGACAGGTCACTCGCAAACAAACTTGACCGATATACACCTCGACTACAACATCCAGCATCAGCTATGATCGTCACCATCTTGAAATACGATATGGTACGGGATGTTGAAGCCATATCCAGGTACATATGTCAAGAGAGTTTCACTTACCTGAGGTTCAAATAGTTCACAATCTTTGTATTGTCTAATGGTTAGATTTGTATTTTCTGGGAAGCCGAAGGTAGAGAAATGGTTGGAGACATCTTTCTTAGGAGCAGTATTAACATTATTTTTTGTATTGAATAATAAAATTTTAATATATTTTTTCTGAACTTCGTGATTGAAAAAATGTGAGTATGTGAAAAAAATAAGATCTTCAATGAAAAGTAAAATTTTAACAAGTATAAAATTCATTATTCAGTCAACAAAGATAGTCGGAAAAGACTCAGAAAGCTGAATGAAAAATGATTAAAAATTTTTGATCACCTAAAGTTAACACATTTGTCTCAAATATGATTCCAAAATGTGATTAAAAAGCTATATTCAGTTTTTGATCATCAAAAGTACTCATATTTGATTATTTATTTTGTTCAATTGTATGATAACTCATTATTTAGTCAGAAAGAGTAATCAAATTGTATTGATATTGTTACGAATATTAGCAAAACTAAGGGGTGCTGCCATGTGTAAGCCGATGCTAAACAGTGATATCATGCACATCCATAGATCAATCATTATGTATCTACATAAACGAATCAATAATTGAGTCTACACATATGTACGTATACGAGCAGCGGAGAAGCAATGCACAAACACATGCATATATCTTATCTGAATTGCTCACAAGAGAGAGCAATAATTTGTGCAAGTATTACTCAAATGAGAAGTTATAAACGTAGTTGTGGCTGGCGTTTTTTGTAGCTGACAGTAAGTTCTGGAATGGAAAAGCCTGGAAATATGCAATGAGAAATCAAAAAGTATAAAAGGTGCGACAGTAGAGGCGAGGAGTGAGTTTCATTTGAGCTATCAATCAGTTTGGTTGTTAAGCAAGCTAGTTGCAAAGTAAAAGTGTTATTGTGAAGTCCTTTAATAAAGGCCATTTTTCCATTATTCAATATTGGAGTTATTTATTCAACAGTTTAGTGATTCGAACTTAGCAGAAAGGCAAATAAGAGGATTTGCAAGTAAATTCGTTACAATATGTAGGGAAATTCAAAACTTAATCACCTAAATGCTGAGTGGGATGTACATTATACAAGTTCAGGTTTATGTGTACATAGAAGACGGCACAAACGTTTTGTCATTTGTCGAGTCACTAAGTTATGATGTAGTGGCATGTATCTTCATTATTGTCATTAAAAGTGTAAAAGCGTAATACAACAACAAAAACAGCTAACAAATGTATACAAACATTTATATGTATAAAAAATAATAATAACAGTAATAAGAGATCTTTGCTTGGCGGCAACATTAACCATGCTTACAATATAATATAAAGAAGCTAATTTTGTTAAAATTTTGTTTGTTCTTTTCATTTTGTAATTTTTGTCCCTTCTTACATAACAGAGCAGAAAAAAACAAACACTACTCCCACTGCGAGCGTTCAATTCCAACGCTGTATGAGACTCTTTTAATGGCGTCAATTTACAGCCACTGTGTGGTGCGCCCAAAATTATAGCTCTGTGTATGGCTTTGGGTGTGCACCGTAGTGATCATGGTTAGCGCTTGCCATGATTTGGACTAAAAATGAATCTTTTGGTTAAGGTTTGATTCATTTGTTACTTCTGCTTTTTAAAAAGCGACTTCTTCTTCCAGCAGTGCTTCGTCCAAACCATTATGTGCGATCTCTCACAAATTGCCATCGATATCCTCTAATGGAAGTTCAATTTCAATAAGACACAGACGTTAAAGGCGTTGGTTCTATATAACAATTGAAAACATGATTGGTTTCATGTGGGAAGATACTAAATGCATGGCATATACTGGTTATATGTAGAGTTTTATCTCTAACCTTTTCATATCTAAGTTGAAACAGAGTGGCGGCAGTCTTCCTGGAAAGTCTACTTCCAACTTTAGCGAGTTTCTGATATAAGGCTCTGAGAGTTCGGAGTTCGCTGCGAATTTATCGGCCCAAGACTTTGCCGACTCTTTGTGGATGTAGACCGACCTTTTCATGCTCTTCAGGTTTGAATGGCTGAGTTGAGTAAAACTCGGAGACCAAATCGGAGACGCAACACACACAAGTAGTTGGCTAGTTGCTTTGTAGGTTGCTAAGAGCGTTTCTTTGTCATTGCCCCAAGTGCTACGAGCGGGATACTTGGGGATTTTTTTGCGGCACTGAACTTTAGTTGTGATTGCGGCTGCACGCAAATCTAGGTTATTATTGAGCGTCACACCCAGGTGCCGTATAGCTTGTAGCGTGATACCAACGACGAAGACATTCAATTGCGCCGACCTTTGATTTGTCCACATCATACATACGGCAGCAGAGAACTTAGTTAGTGGTAGGGAGATAGTTTCTAATTTTAAAGCATAGCACATCTTTGGAAGGGTCAGGAACTGTTGCCATTACTGCGAGGTGTAGAAAACAATGGTAACTCCGCATGGTAGGGAAAGAAACTTCAAGATGTAAAGATTTGACAAAAGTTGGGATAAGGTACCACACTGAGGTATCGCTTGTTTAATTTTAGTTAGTCTGGATGTTGCTTTACTAAACTCAACTCATTTGATTTCCCACTATTTGTGACTGGGTAGAAGGGCATACTTTTCCACGCCTCGCTGTAACGTGTCATGATTGACTGTGTCAAACGCTTTGTACAGACCTTACACTACGTCTTTTCAATTCTTTTGTTTATTGGTTTCCCATTAGCGTAAATTTTCTCAGCGCAGAAACGACTGGAATGACCTATTGGACAGACAACACCATTTGAAGGGCTAAGTGCCTACTAGGTAAATAAATAATATTGGAACACGTTTTGCTTTAGGTTCCACAGTGAACATTTTGGCAAGATTTTTATTAATTGGAAAGCTTTACTTACATATATATCCGCACTCTAACCTTCTTTCCAGGTTGAACTTAATCCCTGCCAGGACGGATTATTGTGTACCGATGACTCCTGCCTGTGCAACCTTCACCCCAGTCATTCCCCCGAGAGGGGAAGAGGACTCATCTGAGACAGGGGACCAGTTGTTCACGGGATGGGTCGTAGTGAAATTGAAAGGTTATTGAGTTGGCTGATCAATGCAGCGTCTTTCAAGCGGAAGTTGCTGCGATTAAGGATGCGGTAGATGAAATGCTCTCCATGCTCATGGTTAGGGAATTTAACTTAAAGCGGCTTTCGAGTCTTTGAGTTCAACTATAGTGCGAGCGAGGATGGTCTGGGAGTGCCTTACCTAGCTTGCGATTGCATCCAACTTATTTACGATTAAGATTATATAAGTCCCGTCCAATTGTGATGTTCCGGGCAACTTTAAAGCGGATCTCTTAGCCCGCGTCGGTAAAATTAAACGGGATGAAGATTTCTGGAGAGATTTTGCGATTCCTCTGTATCAATGGTCATTGGGGTGTTGACAGGGTACTCTTCTATGGAAATGCTGCGGTACGTCTCAATATATTGGAAGCCTCGTCCTGCTGTAGCTGTATGGACGATGATGAGGTGGAATCATAAAGTCACTTTATGCTTGACTGCCCCGCTTTTGCCAGAACTAGGCGAAAGTATTTCGATCGCGACTAGCTTGGATCTCCGGAGGATTTATCCAAGGTTGAAATCGGTCTGGTTAGAAACTATATCATTGCTACGCGAAGATTCTCGAATTAGCTACAGCTACGTCATCATTATTTTATTTGGTATCACAACAGAGCTTCATGCTGTCCAAGTGAGCTTCCCCTACCAGGGCAGCTACTACCTAATCTATACTTGCTGATATATAACTTTAAAATGTTTGATAAAAGAAAGAGCTCGCAAATTTATTGAACTGCTCATAACTTTCGAATGAAAAATATTGATTCTCTCTTGTAGTTTTGGTATTTTTTCATACACAAGATTTTGATAAAAAAAGTGGTGTGGTAACCATAGTAGTGCATAGACGTTTCTATATTTATGTATTGCACTTTTTTATTTCAAATTACTAAATTAAAATCGTGTGTGAAAATAAACGAAGAATACAGTGAATCTCGCGAAAGAGCAGCGGAAATTGTGGGTTCTTGGAAGTTTTGCAGCGAGCTTTAGTAAGTGGCAAGCAACAGGCATAATATATATAAACGTACATACACATTCACATATATGAACGCATTGTCTGCTTGTATTGGGTTACAATGTGATGTTGTAATTCTAGATGATGTTGGCAGGGTGTGAAAAGATTTACAAAAAAGCTACAGTTACGATGACGATGGCGCCTTTACAAACCTAAGGCATAATTTATTATGAGTCTTGGGTGGAAAGAGCAATGAATATATACGCACACATGTAACTGTTTATTTATATAAATTGTATATAGTCCCTTAGCGGTAGCAGCAAAAATCATGACCGTATCTAATAACAACCATACACAATATCGCCTTACATTGCTGCATAATTTTGTTAGTGTGAATACTTATTTTGCCACCGTAATAAGAATTAAGATAGTGACTTAGGGAATTACATAATTGGGTATGAGCATTTAAACATTTTTGTTAAGCAATTTAATAGCTTACGCCAATAATTTGGGAAAAGTATGCTTACCACATTTGTTTGAATTTAAATGAAGTTAAAGTATTTATTATTAATTCGTAAAAGAATATTAGATAGGGTTTTCAAAATTATTCTTTGTGATTCTTAATAACTCCAAAACCAGCAGGGGTACAACGAAAATTTATTCGACAGCACAAATGGGGATACAAAGAAGATCTCTTCGACAATACTAGTTAAGGCATAAATGGGTGATGTTGGTCTTTTCATAGGACATGCTCAATAAAAAGGGGTACGAATGGTTATGACCCGTCCGATAAAACTCGAGAAGTATAAAGAAAAGTAGAAATAGCACCTGTAAGACAGAACCTATTCAGGCATAAACAGTTACAATAAGTCTCTTTAAGGAACATGATCAAACAAAAGAAATAAGTTCAATCAATATATAGAGATCATGCATGCCGCAATAATCCTAGTCTAAACGCAAGGAACAAGTTTTACTTAATGTGTTTCCCGAAATCTGATTTATGATAAAACAAATTTCAATTTTTTCATAACGAATAGGGATTTAAAGCTTGAAAGGCCAAATGACTAACAAACGTTATAGTTGCTTCGGCCGCTGCGTAGGAAGCACTTTGAAATTGAGTGTAGAAATCAATTTACTAAGATTGTTTAGCTTGCTAATAGGGTGCCGCAAAAGATAAAATACAAAAAATACAAGGCGCGACAATTTCCGAAAAAGGCTCAAGGCCAAGTTTCTCTTCGAATTCGCGTCGTACTCCTTTTTTTCTACAAATTGGCGCGACGGGACTGGCATTTTAATGTTGACTCCGATTGGCATTTGCATGGCAGATGAATTATCACTGAGAAACTTTTAATGGAAGAAATACACGGTTCGAGACCAGGATCTTCCGTGTTAAAGGCGGGGCGTGCTACCACCACACCATGGTGGCCACCGCCGCAAAGAATAATGAAGTGAAAATCAATATTTGAACTAGAGATTTGTCGTATTTCATCTCCCGCCACCAATCTTATTCTTTCCTTCAGTTTAAGCGCGACCAACTTCACAGAGAGTTTAAGGAATTCTTCTTCAAGATTCAAGGGATCCAACAAATTGTACTTTCCACAGTCGTCCTTATACAAGAAAGTGCTTTTACCGTAGCGTATAACATGCATATCCGGTAAAGGGCTTTGCTAAGTGGTTCTACAGTAACAACAACATCAAAGTTTTTAGCAAGCAAACGGGACACGAATTTTCTCATTCAAATATTGTTGAAACTCGGCGTTGTTTTAAATCTCGTGCCAAATTATGTTACTTACATATATCTGTGACTACAGCAACTTGATCAATTTGTTTACTTACTGTATTTGCCTTGACAGTGAGAAATGACAAGTATATTCTTCCATCTATGTACGTGTTAATGTTTATCATTTGATGTTGATGATAAGTAGCACCCATATCAACCAGACGCTGGAACGGCTCATTTGACAATATTTATTTTCAAATGAGCACGCACGCACTGTCAGCTGAGAACATTAAATCCCAATGAACATTTCAGTTAATTCTCATTCAATTTAGTTGTTAAAACTCCAAAGTCTGTTTTTAATTATTTTTCGTCTGCAAGACCGGGTTTGCAAATTTTGTAAAATGCACATTTCATAAATTATTTTATCAACTTCCTTGTCCCCATATAAAGCGCTTTGAGAATTCTCCACGCCCACTAGTTTTTTATATTACTTAACTGAGTAATGCGAATATATATTATAAAATATTATTTTTGTAAATAATTTGATATATATTTACCTTATTTTGGCTATTTTATTTTGTGTGTCAAATGTGACTCATGCGAACATGCGAACATATAGGACCATAAGAAATACTTTGCATGACAGATAAGTTTTCGCGTCACAATAACGGCAAATTGATATATAAATGTCAAAAGCGTGTATTAGTGTGCTTTTTTGTTTAATTGAAGTTAGCAGTATATACAAAAATTGGGGAAAATGGCTAACAAAAGATTTACGACAGAAGAACTGATCCGATATTTAGAAAACTCTGATGATGTAGCATTTAGTGATGGAAGTGATGAAGAATACCTCCCCATTGATGAAGAATACGATGATACAGAGGAAATTGCAAACATTATAAAAATTTGGCAAAATAGAAGTGAGGTGCCCATTGGACGACCATTGGAAGCCTCTTCGACATCTAACGCAGCGAATTTGCAATGGAATATAGATGTTTTGCCTTTGGGGAGAGATATATTTACAGGTAGTCACGT
The DNA here is from genome assembly GCA_029619165.1 of Eurosta solidaginis. Classification (NCBI taxonomy): domain Eukaryota; kingdom Metazoa; phylum Arthropoda; class Insecta; order Diptera; family Tephritidae; genus Eurosta; species Eurosta solidaginis. The sequence continues at coordinate 13,672 of JARSSU010038981.1, forward strand.
TGTACAAAATATTTCCGCTATTACTGAAGATGGAAGAACTAGTTTGGAGAAAATCTATTCTTATTTTATACCTGATGATTTAATTGAAGAAATTGTTATTCACACTAATAATTACGCTCAGTTATTGAAGGACTAACGCACTGCACATTTAGTCGAATGACGAGATGGAAAGATGTCAGCAGAGAGGAGTTGAAATTATTTTTTGGAGTTATTATGTATATGGGTTTGAATCCTAAGCCATCAATCGAGCACTATTGGAAATTGGACGTGCTTTACTATAATCCTTTTATGCACAGAATTAATATGTCATACAACAGGTACCTCAATTCTAAGGTGTTGGCATTTTACAGAGGTCAAGATAGGCGTTATTGGAGAACAAAGAATTCATAAAATAGAGACACCTATACATAATGTGATAAATAATTTTCACAGCATATATGTACCTTCCGATATTATAGTAGTTGATGAATCTATGGTGAAGTTTCATGGAAAGTTGCTTATAAAAACCTACAACCCGGCAAAAACCAATCGCTATGGCATGAAAATATATAAAACCTGTGCTGTAAATGGTTACACATGGTCCTACCAGGTTTAAGCGAAGCTAAAGAGAGGCGACCAGCTAGGTCCCCAGCGGGTTAGGGGGTCAGAATATACCCGCGGTAGGTATGCCTGTCGTAAGAGGCGACTAAAATACCAGATTCAAGGGTTGTGTAGCGCAACCCTTCAGGTTGCCAGCGCAATATATAGCTTCTCCAAACCCCATTGTCAACCTCACCTATCCGCGGCGAATCCTGTTTCACTAACAGACGAGGCCCTGGTAACCCCAAGCTCCTCATGGAAGTTGGGGGTGGGGAGGGAAGGATGGCCTGAAGGTTTAACGTGGTCATATAAATCGTTCCCGAGATGGTCGGGCTAGCACCTTGATGGTGCTGTGTTACCGGAGCGTACCGGATCTGTATCCGGCAAATGACCATCACATCGATAACACTCCCCAAAGCCTTCGGGGAGCAACCTTATCGCTACAACAACAACAACAACAGAGGCGACCAAATAGCTAGACAAAAAGATAATCTATATACTGTACTAAAATGGCACGATAAACGTGACGTACTGATGATATCAACATGCCATTGAGATAGTATGTCCAAAGTGCGTACAAAAAGGGGCGATATTATAAAACCAGATGCCATAATTGACTATAATGAAGCAAAAAAAGGGATTGATATTTCGGATCAACTTGCATCTTTCCATTCTCCGTTACGTAAAAGTTTAACTTGGTATAAGAAGATAGCAATTGATTTGCTATTTCAAGTCGCTGTTGTCAATACTAGATGCATTTACAACGAATTGGTAGATGGACCTAAGTTGACAGTTTTACAAATACAATAATATCTATTCCGACATGTTCTAGGACCAGCAGCATTAACGGTTGAACATAACCTTCTTCAAAGGCCTTCAATTTCCTCATGCGCTTCAGGAACTTCAATTCATTTTCCTGGACATAGCCAGCAAGAAATTCCACGACATATTAACAACAAACTCGTTCGGAAAAGATGCACTGGGTGCTACATCAAATTGAAAAATCAAGGAGAATTGGCTAGGAAAGCAAAGCAAGTCCATACTGAGTGCATAATGTGTAAAAAGGCCTATTGCTTGGCATGCTATAACGAAAGACACGCTCGATTTTATTAATTCAAATGAATAAAAACATTCTCTTTTATATTTAAGTTTTTTATATTTTATGTTTCTTCTACCGAATAAAAGGCTACTATCAGAAAAAAATTTCGAAATTTTCTTTCATTTAGGTCTTTTGATACACGCTCACATAGAATTCACAAATATATAACGAAACGATCATAGCAAGAAAGCTGCTCTAAGTTGCATAGATAAATGAGGCACATGTGACTCATGAACTTATTTCAATACACTCTCGTGAGTCACATATGACTCACTGGACAGGGAAGTGGTTATATTACAGTATTTTAAAGAGGAGGGGAGTAAATCAGAAAAAACAAGGATCGGTTTTCATATGCGTCTCAAATAACCGAAGGGTTTCAAAACCCTAATGTATATTTTTAGTAAGGGATTTCTGTTGACTTTCAAATTAAGAATATATATATTCTCAAGTTGTTATCAAATATTTCTCGGCTTGTACTCAATTTGAGATTTCGCATTTCAGAAGAGTGGGATGAAATGTTTAAGCTTAAATGCTAAGCAAAGCTGTAAACCAAATTGCTAATTTAAATTTTTTTCAGTGTCATCCTTGGAAACTTTCGTTTGGTGTAAATACTCAACAGAGAGCTTCTATCGTCAAGTGGGCGCATTTATAAAAAGATGTTGTACTTTTTCCATAGAAATATTTCTCTTTGTAAAGGAAATAATTGTGCCAAATTTTTTCACTGTAGGTCTATATGGTTCCTGAAACGTAAAAAAAGATGGCTCAAAATGGACCACACCCATTTCCAAGAAATTTTTATTTATTAATTTTCTTCTTATAAATTCACTTTCCATTTTTTTTTGCAAATGTAGTGTCGATTTTATCCATATACAGTCGTTTTAACATATCTTTTATACAAGTGTGGACATGATCTTAATACAATTTCGTTCGTTTTTTGAGGAAATGTCAGAAAACATGTGTCTCGAGTCAGCTCAGCAAGCATTGGGCGCACACCACCCTTTGCAGGTTAGCAAGATGGGTTCACTAAGTCTCACTTATCAATGGTCATTCGGATTTTTACAGAGTATTGTCCGATAGATATACATGCGGTACATCTTATTATAGTAGAAACCCCATCCTGCTGCAGCTGTATGGAGGATGAGAAGGTGGAACCATCGAGCCACTTTATGCTTGATTGTCCAACTTTTGCCAGAACAAGGCGAAATTATTTCAGTCGCAATTCAATTGGATCTTTGGACGTTTTATCTGAGGTTGAGATTGTTCTCATTAGAAATTATATCATCGCTACACAATGATTTCGCGATGTAGCTATAGCTACGTCACATAACCTTACATAACCTATATCGTCGTGCTTTTCTTAATGCAATTTTCTTCTATATGGATGACTTAAAAATATACAATGAAATCAAATATGCTAGAAGACTCTATATCATCAGAGTGAGCTGGACAAATTATACAGTTGGTGTGTCCGTAATCGCATATTTCTGAACATTGGCAATTGTTAATTTACCTCTTATGTTAGAGTTCCTAGTATTACTTCTACTGCGTATAATATCTCAGAAATTGCATTGAATTAGCTAGGTGAATTAAGTAGTTGAGTGTTAATTTTTATTCCAAATTAAATTTCATAACTTACATAAATTTTTGTGGTTTCCAAAGCGTACGCACTGTTAGCTTTTATTCATAGTAACTGTTCGTCATTTTGTGATCCCTGTACTCTAAAACTCTTGTACTCGTTTGGTTTGGGTTGAAGTATGCGGCATTTGTTATGAGACCTTTCCATGCATTCATTGTAAAGAGTCTGTAGTCTGTTCAGAAAGCCTTTGTATGCTTTGCAACCGTTGAGCTTTTAGGATCTTAACCGTCTTATAGTTCGCGTTGTTGGAAATAAATCTCATGTCATTAGGTTCAAACCGAATACTGTTGTTAATTTGCGTGGTATTTAATATAATTAGTGGCTCAATTGATTGCTCGTTTTCTCTCATGAGAATTCGTTATAATGTACCCTCTCGTATTGTTTGCTGTAACGATGTCGTAAAAACTATTTATGCAACAATTTGTGCCCTACGAAGAATGCATTCTCAATTTAATGCTTACCCTTCTGTTTTGGCGTTAGATTTTTGTTATACAAAGTTTTTTTAAGAGTCAAATCGAATACTTGTCAATACCACATCCAGAATACTTTCATAACAAAAATCGATAGCAACCCGATAAATTATAAAAAGATAACACGCCTGTAATACATACATTGGTAAGACTTTGAAAAGAAATGTAGAAAAGAAATGTAACCCGATACTTTTTCGATAACAAGTCAACTCATTTTCGAAAATAAGTCAATATCTTTACGATTACAACAAATCGATAAGCTCAATTCATAGGTACCACAACCCAATTGACAAAATCAACTACACGAGGTGAATCCTGTTACAAATATGCATGTATTATACACATATGTGGCAGGTGAGGCTCTTTCTACCCAAAGTTCCTAATGGTACTGGACTAACTGGATCTATATCCGGTAATTGACCATCAAGATTCATAAACACTTGAGGGTCCTTATTGTTACAAAAACAACAAAAACAGCAACAACAGCAATAAACCTATACCACGCCGTACGGTTTCGCTTCCGATTTCCGCTTTGGCTCGCTTCTTTCCTTGCCTTCCCCTTATCACACTCACACATTACACCTACGCTAACCCTACACTTATGTTCTTTTCTTTTCTATACGAAAATGTCGCCGTCACGCAAACCCATCAAAAAGTTGTGTTTTGTTCTCAACAGCCTACTCCTAAAAATGGACATAAATGCAACATTACTTGCCTACACGAAGCTGAAGCGAATGATATATATGTACGTATGTGTCGCATCATGCCTCACTCGAAAGCAATTTGCGATAACAGTTGACAGCGAACAACCACACCAACTGCATTTTTTTGTAAAAATGGTTAAAATTTTGTTCTTTTCAAGTCATGCAGGGTGGCACTGAACATTTTAAGTGGCTGCAATTTCAAAAGGTGAAGTGAGTATCTTAAAAACGTTTGCTCCTGAAAGTAGCGACATTTTCGTGTAGAAAAAAATCACCATTACATTTTTGCCTCACACATGCAATTCTTTAGTCCTCCAGCATACCACTTCCACATATTACGCATACAATTACATTTACATTAACTTAAGGCTCACATCCTGGATTTTACCAGGAAGTTAACATATCAGTGGTTATGTGTTTTTCAGTTTGAAAAATTGTCAATACCATTTGAGAACTAGCGATGGAAGTTTAAGAATTAAGATTCTACTTTTATGCAACTTAATTTGAAATGGAACAAAAATGTTAACTGGGTATAGTGTAAAAAAAGAACGGATATCTTAAAAAAGATTCACACATTTCATGGTCGTTACAATTTACAATTTCCGCTAACAAATTATAAGCGTTGAATATCTAAGGCATGGTGGCATCGCCTTACAAAAAACTTGCCACAAGCGCGCGAACGAAGGAAGTTGTAGTGTAGATGTGTGAATGTATTAAAATTTCATTAGCATGTAATACTAATTAATTTCATCCTGTTTACGCATGAATTATGATTTTGCATATTTGTTATAAATTTTTTTTATTTTCAAATTTGTATGAAGAAGAAGAAAGCTCACAACAGCGCATTTATATTTATTTATACATGAGAGTAAATATGAGAACATGTATGTGTGTGTGAGTCGCACAGTGTAACTTTTTCACTTTTAGGATGCCAAAAGTCCAAAAAAACAATGTTCTCCAATCTCAAAAATGTTTTGACATGCAACAGATTAATAACCAACTGTTAAGAAATTGTATAAAAAGCAAAGTAAAAAACCCACGATCACCATGATAAGCATTATGAAACTTGGATAATTGAAACAAGTGTAAAAAATATTTCACAGTTCAAAATTTTTGACCAATTTTGTGGCCACGTGGTGGATTTTTCGACAACCGTGTTGACTTAAAACTATTTTATTTAACATACTTGGGTATTTTATAACAGCATTGGTAAGTTTCAGCCACGTAGGCATTTAAAAAATTTTTTTTTGTTTTAGACAGCCACTAAAAGTTTGGTAAGCTTAGAAAATTTTTGTTTTCAATAGAATAAAACTTGCCTGATTCCGCCCAAATCCATTGAACGAATACATACACATTAAAAGGAATTTCATATAGTTTCAGAAAAAAAAACATTGCCAAATTTTGCGTTTTTCTTTGTAATCGCCAACTTAAGGTCTCTATGCCCTCGCTCACGTATGAAGCGCAGCGACCTAACAATGGATTGTCCTCAACTTAAGTCTACAATACCAGATCCCAAAAAAGACAGTTATACCTGAAATGGTAAAAACCCAGAAAAAGGAAACTTGTGCACTGAATAGCCTTCATTGTTTATCATATGAGTTTACCCATAGTTAACGAGCTGTGCAGTTATCCCATCAACTTATGTTATGTATGCACGCCTACCTGAGGGTTGTCAATTATGGGTGATACTTCTAAACAATTGAGTGCTTCGGGAATATATATATGTATGTATCATATCACATAAACGCCTACCTAACGCTCTGTCGGCATATACATCATGGCAAAAGTGCTACATATGTGGGACTTCTCCAAAAGATATGAACAATATGCGAGTCCTGTCAGAGCGAAATTTTGAAAAAAGCATGCTTGTTTTCGGAATTTCCCCTTTACATTCTTGGATACGATGCATGGAATGTATGGGCGAAGAAAATAAGGAAAAGATGAAAAAGAAGAAAGAACATATCCAAAATAGATTCAGGAAAGAAGTTGGTATTTTGATTGATATGCCAAAGCAAAAAACCTGCAACACAAATGCTGAAAACACTGCGAGAAGATTCTTTGGAGATCCTGAAATAACATCAGACATAACCGGCATAAACATCAATCTATTGAAAAAGTTTCATACAATACTTTCATGCATAGGATGTGGGTTTCAAATAAATTCTGAAGATTTTGACCACTATGTGACAGAGACAAGGGTACTATATTTATCGGAATATGCTTGGTACAATATGCCAGTGAGCGTACATAAAATTCTGTTTCATGGAAAGTGTATAATCGTGTCTGCTATTCTTCTTATTGGTCAACATTCGGAAGAAGCTCAAGAGTCCAGAAACAAAGATGCACGGAGCTATCGTGAACTTTTCACCACAAAAAAGTCAAGAATTTGTAGTAACTTGGATTTGCTGCACAGATTGCTGATATCGTCAGACCTGTTCATAAACAGTTTGCGGAAAACCAATAGGTCAAAGCGGCGAGCATTAACGAGTGAAGTTATTGGCTTATTATCTGAACCAGAGCATGTCGACGATATTGACTCCGACTAACTTTATACCAGTTAAAATATCACTTTTTATTTATATGTATGTATTTCGATTCAGTTTTTACAAATATATGTGCCTATGTTGTGTTTGACTTTGAAATTAATTTTTTTTAAATATTAACCAAAAGCCTCTAAAGCAAAAGTTTAGAAATATAAACAATTTTTATTTATATTGGCACTGGAAAGTGCTTTTAAAGTAGAAAATATGATTATGGGAAATTTCACCTTATATGAGGGCAAGGAGAAAATTGGGCAGACCACGCCCATTTTTATTCTCAAATCAGATTTAGGTATCTGCAATCACACTGCAATATTTCAAATGTATTACTCTATTGGTTTGGCTCTTATTAATTTTGGCATCCTAAAAGTGAAAAAAGTTACACTGTACGTCGGTGTGTTTTTATGTTATGTAGTAGGACGTTGAATGCTTTTAATTTTTGTTTAGATCAGTTTTTTGACTAAATTTTGTTCGTTCTTGCTCTAAACGTGCTTTGCTCCTCATCTTTCAATCTTATTACTCAACAAATAAGATTTTTGATGGATTTAAAAGATGCTTGTGTAAAAAAAATTTGATTTAATCATTATTCATTTTCATCGCAGGTATTTAGTTGTGCTATTCACGTCTATATTTAGGTACATGATAGAAAAGTTGGTTGACGTAAAAGGTTAGTAACAAATAATTAATAATCACAATGATAAGCCTAGATATTCATACGGATTAATATCACATTCTGCGGTATGTACACATTCTCAAAGAATTTATAAAATTTTTCGTTTCAAAGGAACTCGTGGCAATTTATAATGTGTATGCATTCATGTGTGATTACGTTTCAGTATGTAAGAAGCTACTTTTATTTGCTTGATTAATTACACAAGCAGTTGTAGTAAATTTTTCATTATTTTAAAGTGGCAAGCCAGGGACACAAATTGTTATTCCTTTTATAATAAAAGTCCTGCAGAAAAATGTTTTTTTCCGAATTAAAATTTTTTAGTTCAAGGTTAGGTTAAGTTCAAGTGGCTGCCTTTATAGGCCCATTGCGAAACCACACAGATTTGTTCCTACTCTCCTAATCAAACCACATCGTTGAGTTTGTGAAGCTAACAAAGCGTCTTTTATTGACTTCAGCTATATCAGTCAGATCTTCCAGAAACATCTTGCTCATAAAACGTTGCCTTTTTCTACCGAGCGCTGGACATTCGCAGAGTAGGTGCCCAAGAGTTTCAGGCTCTTCTTCGTTGCCGCAATTTCTACAATAATCATTTAATGGAGCGCCAATCCTTTCTGCATGCGGTCCAAGACAAACGTGACCAGTGAGAAAACCCACAACTAAGGAAACATCCCTCTTATTGATGTGAGAAGTTCACGCGATCTCTTCTCATTCCATTCCGGCCATGTAAGTTTTGCCGTGTGGCATCTATCATGGTGCTTCCATCTGCCTCCCGCTTCCATCAGTAGAGCCTCTTTAATCTTGAGCTTGCAGGGGGAGAGCGTTATGCCCAACCTCTTCCAGGATGGCGAAAGTGGAAAGAAGGTACACTCTTTTGCAAGCTCATCCCTCATCTCATTACTTGGTATGCCCCTATGCCCCGGAACCCATACCAGATACAGAATAAACTGTTCAGCCATCACATTAAGTGATCTGCCACTGCTTACTACAGTTTCAGAATTAGTTGTGACAGAGCCAAGGGCTTTCAGCGCTGCTTGATTGTCTGAGAAAATATAAGGCAGTCCACAGCGTCTTGTATGGTCGCCAGCTCGGCCTGAAATACGCTTCAGTGATCCGGAAGGTGAAACGATCTTTGTATGTCCCATCGTTCCGAATAGACATCCCCTCCGACCCTGTTATCCAGTTAGATTCATCTGTGTAGATCTGAATGCTGTCAGTGGGCCAATTAGGTTCATTTAACCTATTAAATCCGGACTTTGTTTTATAAGTCCGAGAATAAAAGTTGAATCGGACTTTTATTTTTAAAGACAGAATAAAAGTCCAGCCCTATAACTGTGGAACGGCTCATCCAAATGAGACGATTTTTTTCATACAGAATCCTTCTAGCTTTCAGCAGAAAGAGGTGTATCATATTTGAAGGCAATATCTCAATTGGCTCAAACTTTATGGCGAAGAAACAGTTGCAAGTTTACTATGGAAAAGTTTTTTCTAGGGACGAATCTTTGGTAATAACAAAAACTTTATAATGACCATGTAGAATTAAAATCTAGATATTTAAAAGAATCTTTTGGTACAAAACTCATATCATTTCGAATTATCTTTTATTTTCGGACTTATAAAATAAAAGCCCGGATTTTACTTTTATTTGCGGATTTTTTTGAAAAATAAGTCCGAAAAATAGAAAGGATGCATGATTCGTAATGAAAATGCTATAGGTATGCCCCAGCATCCCATGAACTTTCACCTATGGTAATTTCTTGATCCGGACTTTTTCGACTCAAATAAGAAAATAACTATTAAAATAGGTCCTTGAGGAAGACACAAAAGACACCATTTTTATCTACACGCTTAAAGTTTAGTGTTTGTACGTTGACTGAAATGTAATAAGATATGGTATGGGAAATAAAGTTTTATTATGCATTTCATGCAAGACAGGCTCATATTGTTTAAGAATTTTTTGTATACCCAGCTGTACTTGTACACAGGGTATTATAACTTTGATTGGATAACGGTTGGTTGTACAGGTATAAAGGAATCGAAATAGATATAGGCTTCCATATATCAAAATCATTAGTATCGAACAAAAATTTGATTGAGCCATGTCCGTCCGTCCGTCTGTCCGTTAACACGATAAATTGAGTAAATATTGAAATATCTTCACCAAATTTGGTTGTTGTTGTTGTTGTTGTATTAACGATAAGGACACTCCCCGTAGGCCAGGGGGTGTTATCGATGTTGACGGTCTTTTGCCGGATGTAGAAACGGTACGCTCCGGTAACAAAGCTACATTAAGGTACTAGCCCGACCATCTCGGGAACGATTTATATGACCACATTAAACCTTCAACGTCGTTTGTTCAATGAAACAGGATTCCCCACGGGTAGGTGAGGTTGACAAAATTGGGTACACGAGCTTATCTGGACCCAGAATAGATTGGTGTTGAAAATTAGCGAAATCGGATGAAAACCACGCCCACTTTTTATATATATATCATTTTGGAAAACACAAAAAACCTGATTATTTAGTAAATAATACACAGTAATGTTGAAATTTTACATGTGGACTGATATTGAAACTCTTGATAAAAATTAAAAAAAAATGTTTAAAATGGGCATGGTACCGTCCATTAATCATGGTACCGTATTAATCATAAATCAAAAATGGTTAAACCTATCGTAACAAAATTCGGCAGAGAGGTTGCCTTTACTATAGGGAATGCTTTGAAGAAAAATTAACGAAATCGGTTAAGGACCATGTCCACTTTTATATAAAAGATTTTTAAAAGGGTCGTGGACGAATAAAATAAGTTATGTCTTTGCAAAAAAGGGCTTTATATCGCTGGTATTTCATTTCCCAAGTGGATTTATAACAATAAATAGGAAAAACTTCAAATTTAAAAAAATGGGCGTGGCACCGCCCCTTTTATGTCCAAGAAATTTTCTATGTTTCAAAATAGAACCATATGTATATGTATTATTGCGCAGCCTTGTAACACTATTAAGCACACAAAACAAACACCAACAGCATTTAAAATGTACAGCTGGGTAGGTAATGTTCGGTTTCACCCGAACTTAGACTTTTTTACTTGTTTCTTATTAATATTAGAGAAAAATTAGAAAATTTGCACATGGTTACAAGGACACGTTTCTGTATTTCACTTCTTCATCAGTAGCTTTTCGTGAGCCGAGGTTGGAACTCCCAATCTCCTGCATTCATTCTGTTGTCTATCAACTCAGCCATATGAAAGTAATGTATCCTATCAGCATACTAGTAAATGAAGCGGCCATGAAGGAAAAACCACGCCTCGCAAAAAGTGAAATCAACATGCAAAGCTGGCAATTTATATGGAATAACTCAACAAAGGGACGTTGTTCACATCGTTGCATTACAGACTTGAAGCGCTGGGTGCCAGGAACGCACGGCAAAGCGAACTTCTACCTAACGCAGTTCCAGATGTTTTAAGTAATAACTTTACCGTTTCAAGCACAAGGAATATAGCATATGCGTCCACTTGGTGGTAAAAATTACAGAATAGATATTATATCTTCTTTGAACGTTCGAGGTCCTATCAGTATAGATGCAGAATGCGTAGAATATTTGGGGAATATTACACTCCTGAGACATTCGTGGCCCATATGATCCAAAGTAGCACAAAATGGATGTTGGTGTTGTATTAACGATAAAGATACTCCCCGAAATTTTTGGGGAGCGTTAGCGATGTTGATGGTCCTTTGCTGGATATAGATCCGGTACGTTCCGGTTACAAGCACCATGAAGGTACTAGCCCGACCTTATCGGGAACGATTAATATGAATACATTTTAACTTCTAGGCCATCCCGTCCACATTCGCGATTGTTTCAGAAGGAACTTGTAGTCGCCAGAGCCTCGCCTGCTAAATATGTGTATGATAGATTCATATTTGTATTGCGCTTATCAACCTTTTGAATCAACCCCTTGGATGGAGGCATGTAATGTCCTCGCAGATATAAAGAGGTAGCCTAGAAAGATACGCGGCGGTAGTAGCTACTAGACAACAGAAGAAAGAAGTAAATTGCGAAAAGGTAACAAGGGCTTTTCAATCGAAAAAAAGTTTAAGACATGAACTAGACCTTGCCTCTCCAACCATCCAAATAATAACAACGTTAGAGCATTAGAGTTTTACCTCCATAGTGGATATGAACTGAGGACTAGGTCTCTTCAACCATCCTACCAGCGACATACACCAAAGTATTAAAAACAAAAAACAGAAAAAAATATTATCAAAACAGAGGATAGACAAAAAAAAACAGCGAGTTGTATTGGACCATGAAAATCTACATCTACCACTAAAAAAAGTACTTTTTATGGCTAAGCACTAACTCAGGCATGGATTGGTGTCATTTTCAACAGTCATTGTTTAGTTTATTTAGCATTTATTTAGTTTAGGAAACAACCAGCAACAACCAGATTAAACTGGCATCTAGGGAAAATCTCTAGTTCAAAACTGGTGGGCGTTAAGTGCATTCGAAAGCATTACTAGTTCGCCATATATTTCTTATACATGCTTTCAACTGGCGAATTTTACATGGAGATGTCCCATCTGCATTACCTTTTATTTAGTTTCGAACTACGTCATTATTTCCACTTTAGAACTAGTTGTCACTATTTCGTTGGCTCTGAACCGGCTCCCTTTTCGGCAGTTTGGAACCGGCGGAATAGGATAGGAAAAAAGGCATACCCTTAGTCACAGCTTCTTAAAACTGGTTGCAGTTTTTTTTTGTTGGTGGCGTATTTCTCAAATGTATGTTAAATATAAAATATAAAGATCCAAAGTGTCGACTCTATTACTGTATAAAATCTAGTTACTAACAAACTAGTACTTATTTGGCACTTTGGGTCTGGTTCCGAAATAGACATTTGTATAACTAGTTACAGGCTTTCCTTCAGTGTACTTATGTGGGTTTTAGCTGCAGTTTATCAAATGCCGTGCAAGATTGCAACGTGACCCTGACAAATGTAGAGCCTAGTGCTTAACTCACTTCCCGACGGTTAGTGCGGTTAAAATCCCACACTTAATTTGAAGCTTCCGATGCTTCCTCCTCTGACTCCAACATATGAATGATCCGTTGCCGTTGCTTTGTAATTTGTCTCTAGTTTGCCGTTTTTTGTTGTTATTCCCGAAAAGCTAACTGATGATGAAGTGAAAATCAGAAACAAGTCCTAATAACCATCGCTGTGTGCAAATTTTGTAATTATACCTTCATGAACATGAAATGGTATATTAACTTTGGTCCGATGTTTGTAACGTTGAGAAATAGAGAAGATGACTCACCATTAAGTATACCGAATTGATCAGGGCGACGAACTGAGTTGATATAGCCATGTCCGTCTGTCCGTCCGATCCGTCGTTCTGCCTGTTTGAACGCAAATAGTCCCCCAAATTTTGAGATATCTCAATGAAATTTGGCACAAGGATGTATTTTGTATTGTATTAGACATTTGTCGGATCCGGTAGGATCGGACCACATAACATATATCTCCCATACAACCGATCGTTCAGATAAGACGATTTTGGTCATTCCTGCCGCCAATCTAGAAAGTATAAACGCGAAACTCGGTTATATATATTCTAATATATCATAGAGATTCCTGTAAAAATCATTCAATCGGAGCTATATATATTATATATCAATACAACCGATCGTTCAGATAAGGGTGGTTTTTGTTTTTATTTATCTTAAAAATCGTTTAGGAATGTACATATATTCACTATATATTTCTTATCTTATATATCCGATTATTTGGAGATTACGAACGGGAATAAGATTATTATTCAGCCCCATTCATGGCAGGTATGAAGTCTTTCGTACAGCCGAAGATAGTCCCGTCCTTACTTGTTTTTATCTACTATCAATACAACTTTTAGAAAAAGAAAAGTTTTGATTTGCAAAATTGATTTGTTTTATAAGTACAACCCCCAAAATTGTGCCCCTATATATAAAAGACAGTTAACTTTATATTACCCTTACCATTAACGTGAAGTAGACATGCATATGATGAACACTATTTGCACTTACCTGAAAGGAAATAAAAGTATATTCAATAAACTTTAAATTATAAGTTCAGTGTGTGATTAATTAGATTACACAAAAACCACTATAAAATGAATTGACTTAGGGAAGTACATACATTAAGGCAGGGTCGATTTAAAAATCGCTCATTGCTCTGTGAAAATCGTATTCTAGGGATCAAAATAAGAAACTTTGCCGAAGGAACCATACCTCTAAAACGAATTCTGATGTCCCCCCCCCAGGTAGGGGCAAATTTTGAAAAATCCCACTTTGACCCATTTAGAGTGCTCCAATTGAGTCCAAATGTATGACCGACCCCCACTAACTTTGGAGGCCCGACCCACCGATGCCAGTGGCACACCCCCTGGAACCCCCCTGGGGGTAACCATACAAACATTTCAAAAAATCGCGGGTTTTGCACTTTACATGAAAAAATCAGCACAAACATATCCATACCAACTGAAAAGAGGTGCACCACTGCGTATACGTAAAATTTTATTATTACGTATAAACAAATAAAAAAATTTGCAATAAAATAATTTGAAATGTTTGTATGGTGAACCCCCAGGGGGGTTCCAGGGGGTGTGCCACTGGCATCGGTGTGTCGGGCCTCCAAAGTTAGTGGGGGGTCGGTCATACATTTGGACTCGAGTGGAGCACTCTAAATGGGTCAAAGAGGGATTTTTCAAAATTTGTCCCTACCTGGGGGGGACATCAGAATTCGTTTTAGAGGTATTGTTCCTTCGGCAAAGTTTCTTATTTTGATCCCTAGAATATGATTTCACAGAGCAATGGGCGATTTTTTTTGCCTCCCCACAAATCGACCCGCCCTAACATACATATATGTATAATAAAGCGTCGGTCAAAATATACTGGACATTGTGTTAAATAGGTAAATATGTTTGTACATATATTTAACATATATTTGACACTGATTAGACAATCTGACATGGTTAAACAGACATACGCAATATTACACAGTCTCTGTGAGGTCTTCATGGACCGGCCAATTTAACCAAGCACACATCAGCATGTCATGCTATGTTCAATATGCAATTAAAAGAACCCCCAATCCTAACAAACAACCGCGCTACAACAACCATGAACTTAAGCTTCAGTTCCTCACGAAAGGAGGGGGTTCGGTGGCCTAGAAGGTTCAATGTGGTTATATCAAATCGCTTCCCATGTGATCGGGCTAATGGTTCTTATTTGCGGGACGAACCATACCAGTACCCAGCAAAGGATCACTATAAATGGTAGGCAAAGAAGAAGAAAGTACAAATAATCTACCTGTGAGTTGCCAGGCTAAGTGATCAGCAAAAATATCACTATAAATAGTATCAAGCATGTGGGGCCAAACAATCGATAGAAAACTTAACTTGAAATCATGCATCAAAGAGCAGTACAGGCCACTGCTTTCTACGCTCCTAAATCTATGCCCCCAAAGACGACTCTATATTGTGCTGGGAAGTTCATCGGAGAAAATAATAAATAGGCTATTTTGAAGTAGGAATGATTGCGAAAGGGTTACGATTCCTGTTGATGACGGGGTAGAAATAAACACCAATGCCTTCTACATGGACACAGTGGTGAGGACTGTAACCTTCCAGGACCTGAATTATCTAGTGATACGTACGTAGTATGTTATTTATATTGCCGTACACTGTATTTGGAAAGCTTGCAATTTACTATAGGAGCGGTCAGGCAGCAATAAAGTCGCTTTCATGCAATAAACTCTTCACTGCATTTACTGAGACTCTAAAAATATCCCTTATCCACGTCATACAGAATCAAAGAAACCTTCGACACGCAGAAGATGTAAAGATTACTGTTCAGCTTTTCTTAAAGCCCACCCTTGGCTATAATAACCCATAGAGCCTTCGAATGCCATTTTTGGAACTGGTAGGTTACCGGAAATAGGGACGAGTTATATGACATCAATGCGGCTTTTCAATGGCTAATTGGGCGACTTGGATAGCAGAGCTAAACCCACCAACCTACCTGCAGTAGCAAGCACGAAAATACCAGTAGTAATTTTCATCGAATTTCGCCAATCAAATTCTCCTTTGTTTAAATTTCCGATAAATGTAGAAAACATTTCTATGAATTTTGCATCTGATGCATAGTTTCAATCTCAAAAACTCAGAAAAAACTCAACATTTTAAAAAAATTTTGCCAAAATTTCGAACTTTTTATTTAGAGTTTAAAAATTTTTTGTTTATGCAGTTTCTTAGTGTAAATTATAAATTTGTTATTATTTTGTTCCACATTATAAATTTACAAATTTATTGAGCTATAAAACTGAATACTACAAAATTCACAAAAAGCATAAATAAATATAAGGCGCGTTAACCTCCGAAGATATTTTAGGCCGAGCTTCTCTTCCAATTAGCATCGTGCTCCTCTTGATTTTTCCTACAATTTGGCGGGATGGGACCTACATAGTTTTATGCCAACTCCGAACGGCATCTACAAGGCGGGTGAGTTTTCACTGAGTGCTTTTCTTGACAGAAATATACTATACAGAGTGCTTGCCAAACACTGCCGAGGGGCGACCCCGGTTAGAAGAATTTTCTCCTAATTAAAAAAACTTATTTCTAAAATTTTTATGCTGCTTTGCCCGGGACGTGACCGAGGATCTTCGGTGTGGTTGGCGAGCACGCTACCATCACAACACGGAGGCCGCCAAAAATTTACAAACTCTAAATAAAAACATTGAAATTTCCGTAAAATGTTCTTGAATTTCGGGATTTTTTCGAAAACATCTTTGAGAGAGATTTGAATAGATTTAGTTAAAAAATAATTAAATTTTTAAAGTTTGATAAAAAATTGCCATTGCTATTTAACTGTGTGCTGCGGTATGTTAACATCCAACAGACTCTTAAGAATGAAGTATGTAATTCCATTTTTAGTTGTCGGTCGTAATACTACCATCCTGACAATTAAACGGATTATGACAATTCGTGCTACCATCTTAACTTAAATGTTTATTGATTGAAAATTATTTTAAATTTTTGTACGCGCTTAAAATTTCGGGTATCTTTCAGATTATCAGTTTTATACTGCTGGTGGAGGGCACTAGTCATCGGGTACCACCGACGGATTAGAACTCGATTACAAAAGCACCTTTTTTGCCAAAATTATCATGCAAACGGATTTGCTTTAGAAGGGGAAGTCGGAAAGAGTGGCTTGACCATTGAACCTTGAGAAACCCTGCTTACCAACATGATTTATATTGACCGACGTCTTTCCTATTGTCATTTAAAAGAACTACCGGCACACTTAGCGCCCAGATAATGGGAGTATATGGTCTCAATCAACAGCGACACTGCCAAATTACCGTTATTAGCGCTCAACTTGCTGAAAGCTTTAAAATTGCCCAATAAGTCACATTTGCTTGACTTCACTTTAGTTTTAAAATAGTATCTCAAGTTGGCTTGGCATTTTTTTATACCATAACCTTTCAGTTTTGACATCTTGAAACCGCAAATCATCAAACGGCCGGTCAATGTTAGATTTCGGTCAAATGACCATGAAGCAGATGTCTTCCCAAATGGTTCATTATTCGAAAAGCCATCACATTCACAAACCAATTTCTTAAGCACAATCTTCATTTAGAAAAAGTGAATTAAAGTCAGGTGAACATCGCCGAGCATCCACGATTTCTACAAAGCCCATAAAAATTCTACAGCTGCTCGCACTTTGTTAAGGAATGACTAATGCAGCGCTTAAGCTATTCAGCTGGAAAGCTTCAAGTCTGCCAACATTCCTTCTCACACAGTACATCAGATATATATGTGGGTGTTTTCTGATAAGCACCCGAGGTTTAGTATCAGGGTTTCGTTAAACGACTGCCCACTGGCAGAAATGTCTGTATCGCCATGAGACAGGAAAAACGATTACAAAGCTCCCAATCTACATACATAGCTTTTTTATACTCAGCGTGCTTTGCACACAGAGTATATAAAGTTTGATTGGATAACGGTTGGTTGTACAGGTATAAAGGAATCGAGATAGATATAGACTTCCATATATCAAAATCATCAGTATCGAAAAAAAAATTGATTGAGCCATGTCCGTCCGTCCGTCTACCCGTTAACACGATAACTTGTGTAAATATTGAGATATCGTCACCAAATTTGGTATACGAGCTTATCTGGACCCAGAATAGATTGGTATTGAAAAGAGCGAAATCGGATGATAACCACGCCCACTTTTTATATATATAACATTTGGAAAACACAAAAACCTGATTATTTAGTAAATAATACACCTAGAATGTTGAAATTTGACGTGTGGACTGACATTGAGAGTCTTGATAAAAATTTAAAACTTTTTTTAAAATGGGCGTGGCACCGCCCACTTGTGATAAATCAATTTACAAATGTTATTAATCATAAATTCAAAATGGTTAAACCTAGCGTACAAAATTCGGAATAAGGAATGCCTTGAAGAAAGTTACGAAATCGGATAAGGACCACGCCCACTTTTATATAAAAGATTTTTAAAAGAGTCATGGATGAATAAAATAAGGTATATATTTGTAAAAAGAGCTTTATATCAATGGATCCCAAGTGGATTTATAACAATAAATAGGAAAAATTCAAATTAAAAAAATGGGCTTGGCACCGCCCTCTTTATGACAAAGCAATTTTCTATGTTTCAGGAGCCATACTCGAAGAAAAATTAACATAATGAAATTGTGTACACATATTTTTCTTATAGCAGAAAATATTTCTAGTAAAAAATGGACGGGATCGGTTAAAGACCACGGCAACTTAGATACAAAACAAGTTTAAAAGGGTTGTAGAATTCACTTATCAAGTTTATTGTAAGAGGATATGGGGAGACATTTTTTTTAAAACGGGCGGTGCCACGTGTTATGTAGAAAAGTAATTTATCTGAAATGAAATGTACAATTGAAGCTGACGCTGAGTATATAATGTTCGGTTACACCCGAACTTAGACACCTTTACTTGTTTTTATATGCAAAAGAAATTTATTTCTATCTAATAATGGCCTTAAAGCTGAGAACCAATTCATATAATGTGAAGCGATAAATGAAAAAGAGTTTTAATACATTTGAAAAAATTTTTGTATGAGTTTTTTATTTTTATTTTATAACGTGAATAGCTCCTGTATCATAATTTCAAAGCACCTGTTATTTCAAAACACCCTCTACATTTCAGATTGGGCAACGCTGTGCTAAAGCTTTGACGTCCTGAGAAACTTCAATAATCTGCTTTTTAATCAAAATGACAACCTTATAATGATAATGGAATTACCTTCTTTTTTGATCAGATAACCTCGAAATGACAATATCAACCGTTCAGTTCTGGTAGGTGTGCTATTTTTTATGCATCTCCTATTTTAGTTTTCAAAACAGAAAATCTCCTAGTCGTCATACCTCCTTACTTTGTGCATTAATATAACCACCCTGGGAACTTTTACGACAAATAAAACGCTTTCGACAAAAAATTTGTTTGTTTTTAATTTTATGATACAATAAATAAGTCATAAACAGGCGAGACATTTAATGTATATATATATTTTTTATATAACTTCCTTGTAATTATGTACACGAAAGCAAATACAAACATATAACTCGCGATGGTCAGTAGATATCATTTGTAGTCATTAGGCAGTTGTCATGGATACGTTAAAACAGACAGTTGCATAAGGATTTTCGCAAATCCATTCAGCATCACGTGCAACATTGGACTATCAGCACGTGCAACATATCATTAACAGTATACAGCAACAAGGCAATTCAACGACACGTACATTTATCATACAAATATGAAATAGCAACAGCGCAAATATACCTTCAATAGAGTTGTATGGACGCGGTGAAACATTATCGAAAGAACGATTAATTATGGCACTCTCACGTGGCTGATGATGATGCAATTCGTCTGCAGGCTCAATGACTACATCCACATTGCCCCAGCGTAGAGGCTTGTTACTGCTGTCATCTGTGAGAAGTTCCTGTTGATTGTCAAAACCCTGTTGGCGTTCAAACTCAGCGTTACCGTAACTGTTACCAGCTTGCGACGATTGCACTCTCTCATGTGATTTACCAGTTTTGGTGATGGGAGCTGAGTTTGAAGAATCTGGTACATGCCTGTCAGCTAATAGATATGATGTTTGTGTTTGTGTGTTTGTGGTAATGCTGTGTGGTAAGTGTGCTTCACTGTGTTTGAGTGTTTTATTCTGACCATCATGCACTTCAATGTCTGCTCGCGGGTGTAAGCTACAAGCACGTGTTGAGCGCGTTACGGAGACTAACGATGAAGATGATGCTGATAAAGAGATTGGTGCGGTAAATTTTGTTGGAGTTGTTGTAGTTGTTTGAGTTTGTGAAGGTGTTGACGTAATTTTTCTAGCATGGCTGTAAAGCTCATCATCATCATCATCATCATCATCCGTACCATCGGCATCTACATAATGCGTAACCGCACTATGTGTGAGCGCTTTGTCCATTTTAATTTGTGACGATTCACTGCATCTTTGATGTTGTGCTGTTGGCGCAATAGCTCCACGAACCAACAGTCCAACATTATGACCTTCCATTTGTGGCACATACTCAGTCACATGAGTGCGCGCATTATGAACTTCATTGGAGTTGTTGGTGGCATCAAGCTTTCCACTCTTTTGCTGTTGAAGGTGTTGACCATCATCATCTGCATCAATGGCGTATGATGCGGTGTCATCAATCAATTCGCTAATGTCAATTGGATTGAGACCAAAAGGTGATGCAGCTCGTGTAGGTATATGAGGTTCAATTAGTGCAGCCGGATATTTGCGTATCGGCATGGACGATGAGGGGATGACGGTGCACTGTGTACGCGGACTGACAGAGCGACTACGAGTGCTTCGTACTGTGCGCGCTGAAGAAACCTGATGTTTGTATGTTTCAGCTAAATTTCCAGCCGGATTGAGACCAAAAGTATCACACGTTGGTATATGCGGTTCAATAAGTGAAGCGGGATATTTGCGTATTGCAGATGCAGAGTTTGACGTACTGTTGCGTTGTGTATGCGGGCTGACGGAACGACTTTGTGAGCGGCGTATTGTGCGTAATTGTGATGTAGCACGGCTACAGGTTTCTAATGAATTTAGTCCAAAAGGTGAGGCTGCACGTTTTGGTATATGCGGTTCAATAAGCGCAGCGGGATATTTACGTATTGGAGACGTTGACCGGCTATTGTTTTGTGTACGTGGACTAAGCGAACGACTGTGTGAGCGTTGTACTCTTTCGACCGCGTTAAGTCCAAAAGGTGAAGCGGAGCGTCTCGGTACATATGGCTCTATAAGTCCAGCAGGATATTTGCGAATTGGAGACGATGGCAGGCTGTTGTATTGAGCACGCGGACTGATAGAACGACTGCATGAGTGACGTACTGAAGGAGTTAATGTTGTTTGTTTTGTTGTATCCGTCAAAGTGTCGACAGCAATAAGTCCGTAAGGTGAAGCGGCGCGTTTGGGAACATGTGGTTCTATAAGCGCAGCAGGATACTTGCGTATTGGAGAAGAAGATCTGTCAGGGCGATGGTGTGAAGGGCGCAATGTGGGTGTTTGTGAGCGCTCTATTGATGTATGTTGAGCACGAGCTTTGGTCTTCAAAGCGTCTCGTGTGTTCGTATTAGACTTTTCTGTTGCATAGCTTTTCACGGCTGTCTCTCGTGACGTAACGGCAGGTTTTTCATTACTTGTGCTGGATTTCTTCAATCGTGGTGCTTCTTTTAGTTGCATCCCTTGGCTTGCTGAATCAAATTTGGCTTTCGTTTTCCTTTCGCTGTGCATCTCGAACATTACCAACATAATTTATTTTGTTTTCCGTTTTTTGTGGCACATCGATGCTTTGCTTCCATACTATTTCTTGTTTAAAAATCGGACTTGGTATTTCATACGTAGCTTTGTATGTATCGAAAGCTTCCTCAAAGGCCTTCGGTACGTCTTTTACTTTATTGTTGCATGCATTGATTTGCAGTTTGAGTTTGCCATGTTGCGCAGTAAAGACTCGCCTCTTATCGCGTTGCTCTGTAGCCTCGCTATTTTTACGCTCCTCGGCCACCGGCTTTTGCGCTGCCATCGCTGCAGCTTCTTCCGCCGCTGTTGTAATCATATTGCGCGCTGTCTGTGTATCTTCCTGCTTCTCGACATGGTCTTTACAGCTTCCTGCTAAAATCTTGCTGCTTTGCCTATTTTGTTCACTGAATGGTTTTGGGTTAACCTTTGTTACTGCAAAACTTGCTGATTGTTCTTGATTTACTAATTGGTCTCTTCTTACATTATCGACACTACCGAAACTCGACTGTTTTTGTTCGTGCTTTGCGGTTTTGCGGCCAGTTATATCTAGAAGTTTATTTGCAATTTGAGTTTCACTTCTCTCCCACGATTTCTGCTTCACTGGTTCTGACTGCTGAGTTTGATGTGGCATCTGTTTTCTGTTGCAGTTGCTGTAGTATTTGTTTTTGCATTTGTGCTTTCTCTGATTGCTGTGACTCATCGGTGTGTAGTACATCAGTTACTTGTTCGACCAGATGTTCCTGCGATTGATGCGTTGAAATATAACCGGAAACCACATTTTTGCATAAATCCTTCGGCAGACTAGCTGCGCGGGGATTGGTTTCTTGCTGTTGCGTTGCTGGGCGTAAAGGTGGCATGGGAAGCGGTGGCGGTGGTGGTGGTGGTGGTATCGGCACTTTCTTAACTAGTTTTGCCCTGCTCTTGCAGAAGTGCATGTTGTTGTTGCCTGCGCTGTGTTTCGGTAAAAGACCGTTTGTTTTCACTTTCGTCTATAGCTTCTGCAATTTTTGAAGCTTTTCTAGTATTTGTTGTTGTAGTAGGTTCTTCCTCAACCATCGACAGTGTACGTCGTCTTAATACAGGCGTTGTGGGTGCAGATCTTGTTGCTGCGATTTGTGTTGTTGGCTTCATAGGTTTTGCTAATTCATGTGCTTCTGTGGTCATGGCTGTTGATTCAGTCAAATTCTGCTGTTGTTGTTGTTGGATTTCTTGTTGTGGTTTCTTTTGTTCTTGTAGTTCTAGTCGGTATTGCATATTTTGCTGTTTTGGTTTTTCTTGTTTTGTTGTTGTTGCTGTTTTTGTTGTATTTCTCTCTGTTGTTGTTGTGGTTCTTGTTCCACTTGCTCTCTATTTGCCATTTTAGTTGCTTTTGCTGCAGGCCTTTGCATAAATTTCTGTTCATAATTGGCTACCACATCGACAACATGCTCGAGCGCATGCCATCAGCAGTTGATTTGCTTTTGATTGTGTCCTCATCATGCTGTGCAGCCAGACCAATCTCTTGCTCTTTTGGCTTTACGCCCACGTTTTGGTTTGGCCTTGCCGTGCTTATATACTCAAAATTTCCATTTTCATTGACCTCAATTACCTCATCAATAGTTTCAATTTCCTCAAGCTTAGTAATATCCTTACTGCTGCTGCCGCTGCTACACTTTCTACTTACTTCCACAATCCTATCAGCTGCTAAGTCATTGACACCACATATTTCGGACACATCATCAACTTTTTCATTTACTGCTAGTGCAATCTCCTCACTATCGTCGCAATCGCTACTAACATTAGCCGCCATATCTTTGTTCTCAATTTCAATTAGTTGTATATTATCTGCCCTGACTTGCCGTAGTCGTCCAGCCGCTGTGACAATTACATCATCAAGATTTTCCAATATAGTCACACGTTTCGCCAACGTTGCTCTGGGCACAAAGTGATGCTCGATTGCCAAACATTCTACAGTGTCGCCAAGTTTTGGACGATTGTCGTCTTCATTTGGCGCATTGTCGGCATTGGTTATTGCTTTCGGTTGTACCGCAATCAATCGTCGCATTAACGGTTGCAATATAATGCTTCCATCTGCACGTTTCGTTTGATTATTATCTAAGCCGTCATCTACAGGCTTGTAGGCAGCAATTTTTGATTGTTTGCCTTTTGTTGCTACATCAGCGCTTTCCACAATTTACCTCAGACAAATCCTGCAGTGCACGCTCTACGACGGGCATATTTTCCAACACAATGGGATGTAGTATGTGTGGCGCGCGCATTGCCCGTAAATTTTCATCACCATCATCATAAGCATCATTGGTGACACTAGCAACATGTAATGCCTGTTTAGGGAGTAGCTGTCGTGCTAGCGCACGTAAGGGACTCTCGTTGAGTAGAAATACGGCTGAGGCGGTTGGTGAGCTTGTAGTGGGAGCAAGAATATTAAGTGAAATTGATTGTGCCTGTGACCTTTGTAGTTTTGTTGGCGTTGGTTTTTTTCTTGTTTTTTCGCTTGTTCTTCTTCTTGTAGTTGGTTTTGTACTTGCGCTTCTTCTCCTCATTTTGCACCTGTCGTGCTTCGTTCTCACTCAACGCTTTGCCTTTCTCCTGTTGTTTTGTTTGTGAGGTACGACTGAGCGTTTGCTTCGCGTTTTCCATATAAGCATCAATCTGCCTTAGATGCTTTGCAATCGATTGCTGAAAGTGACCATATTTTGCTTCGAGCGCTGCTATTTCAGCAGCATTTGTTCCATATTTGTGCGTTCATTGCGTTCTGCTGTGGGCGGTGCGCTTGGGGAACGCGGTTGCTGATAGCAAAGTTTTTGTGTTGTTGCTCTTTTTGTTTTTCTAGTTGTACCATTCTATATTTCTTATGTACCTGCTCCTTTTGCGCCTTCATATCTCTGCTGCTCAGTTTTGCATCAATTCCATTTCGTTTTTGCTGTTTTCATTATTACTATCAGCAGCACTTGGGGATTTCAATGTCTGTATTGTTGTTTTTGTTTCCCTTTTCGATGCGCTGCCACCATTTTTACACTCATCATAGCACATAGCTGCTTCAGCAGCAAAAGTTCCATGCAAGTACTCACCATCGGTATAATAATGCCACGGGGACGTTCCGCGCGCAATCTTTGTTGACTTTGCTGCCCTAAGCGGCGCCTGCTTGGCTGTTCCTTATGGTGGCTTCAATTGCGCTAACATTTGGCGTGGATTTTCCTGCGGTTGTGCTTGTCGTTCACGCGTTTGCAATATTTTGCTCTTTCATGCTCTGTATTCAATTTTTGGCTTAGAATATTTTGTGCGTTGCATGCGGCGCGCTCAGCTTCAGCAATATCGACAGCGCTGTACTTTTTGCTAATTTTTAGGCGCGCTACTTCATGCTCGTTATAAAAATCATTTTTCTGTGATTGTTTGTATCGCTACTACTATGTGGCTTTACATTTTGTTATAATCAGAATCAGCTGGTGTGGGCGCGCGGCAATGCGACGCTTGCTTTATTGGTTTGCTAGCGAATGTACGCGACGAGTTGCGCTGCGTTACAATTGGGCTGGGCGTTGCTTGTGGCGTCCCTGTTCTAGTAACTATATGCCGTTCTTCTAGCGTTTTTCTTCCTGATTTGTTGCTATATCTGCTTTTAGGTTCTGCGTTTGCTCACCTGCCGTCCAGCGCTGTAACATTTCCTCGGTAGGCGAGGGCGCTATTGTGATCGCAGCTGTATATAAGCTATTGTACGATCATCTAAATCTATTGAACGCAAATAGATACAAGCGTCATCGTATAATTGATCCGCGCTTACTGTCTGAGGTCACGATGCGGTGGCGCTTGGTACTTGAGCGCACGCGTTGCTCTATTGAGTTGCTGCTCGCACTCGATGGGTATAATGCGCGTGGTATGCGCGCCACTTTCGCTACTACTGCGTTGATGTCGGGCGGTGTTGTTGTTGCTGTTGTGGTAGGTTTCTTGTTGTTTGCTGTTCTTGCTGTTTTTGCTTATATTGGGACCGCTCTTGTTCTTGTTGTGTTGGAACTTTGTCCGAATTACCACTTTTAAACATTTTTGCTGTTTTCGTTAGCTCTTTTCCCTCCTGCGGTGTTGTGGCAGCGGCAAGTCTTCCAGATCGCTTGAATGCCGTTTTTTAATTGAGTCTTCATGCGAAGGCTGCTCACTTGCTACAAATGTGCTTGACATAGATTTGTCCACAACACTTGCTTTTCCTGCTCCCCGTTGTTTTGGCGGTATTGTTCTAACTCGCAAATCATTCGTGTCACCAGCAGCTAAATTTACCTCCATAACCAAAAACTACATCAACCGCATCATCAGCGTTCACGATCATTGTAACATATTTTTATTTCCGTTGCCAATTTAATAGCACGTCGTTGTATGCGCGGCGACGTGACTTGCCACTATGCGTTTGTGACGTATGACCACGACCACTGCTAGTGGCGCTCCCTTCGCCATTACATGCCATTACATTGACCTCACTAGCAGAGTGTGCTGATGTTATGCGTCCAGCTGGACTAGCACCTCTACTAATAGTGACGCTGCCACCACCGCTTCCAGCACGCGGTTTTAATGGTGGCAATTGTTCGCGTCTACATTGCTGTTGTGTCGCGCGCCCTCGATCTAGCGATTGTGATTGTCGATTATTATAATGGCCTTTGCTGTTGTAGTGTTTCCCTTGTTGATTTGTTGCTGTTGCTGTGATGACGTCACTCCGTCTGCAGTTGCCGCTGTGGCTATATTGTCATAACTGCACCATTTTTTATGTACTCCATGCTCACCACGCGCTGCCATTGTTCAAATAATTACGACGTGGTTCGACTAGTCCAATATTTTCATCAGCCGCTTTGGTTTCGGGTGCAGAAAAACCACGCGCCTTTGGTGTATTGCAATCATCTAAATATTGCCAGAGTCAGTAGCGTGCACATTTTAGTTGTATCTCGCTCGTTTCTATCAGCATCAATTTCCACAGCTCCAAGCCAATGCGTTTTGTTGCTCCCACCACTGCACTAGTAGCGGGTAGTGAAAAGTATCTGCAGACGCCGCATTGACCGATGATGTATTGGCCATGTTATGTGCACATTGTCAATGTTTGTTGCTGCGACATCGCCGCATCACCAACAATGCCAATAGAGCATACCTCTGTGCGCTGCTTCATCTCTTGGGAGCAGCTATCGTCAACGTTGACACGCGCTGATTTATTGGTCGCATTTTTTGTCTCTTTCTTTTTGCTTTTGAAAATTTGTTTGTTTCATTTTATTACGTTGCTGCCGCAATTCAGTGGGCGTTGGGTTCAATTATTCGTGTGGGACTATTGAATTTCTTACGTATTGCATCAATATCGTGACGCTTACAAACACTCTCCGCAAAATGTACTGCATTGTTGGTACAAGTACACTTTTCATTTGAAGCGCTACGTGATTGTGTGAGTGATTGCGTTCCATGGCCGTACGTTCTAACTTCGCCTTCGTCGGCATGCCGCCGCCCGTCTTCAGTACTACCAGCCTTTGTATAATCATTGCTTGGTGGTGCCAGCTATGGTCGCGTTTATGTAAATTCCTGCGTGTGGCAAAGCGATTTATCTTCAACACTGTATCACGGTCGATAGTGATGTCGTGCTGATGGCACAGGTATTGCGTTTTGATTTGTTCCAATTGTTGTTGGTGTACTGGTGTATGCATGGCTTCCTCGTAATATTGCTTATATATGTTGTCAGATGCTGAAGGGTTTTTGGCGGCGTTGCGTGAACGACTCTGTCGTTTACAAGTTGCATCTAAATATAGCAAATAAGCGCACGTGTTGCAAGTTTACGTGAAAATGTGTTTTATCAAGTGTTGTTGTATTAACATGCAGTTGTTGGTCATTATTGTTGGTCATTTGTTGTTGATTGTTCGCGTTTGATTTGCATATAAGTGTTATTTTAGTTAAGTTGTTGTCGTTAAAGTTATTGTCATCATTTTTCACGTTCTCGTTGACATTGTAGTTGTGTTTTATTTTGTTGTTGTAATATTTCGGTTTATCATGTTTTTGTTGTTTTTGAAGTGGTTTTTGTTGTTGTTAATGTTTTTGTAGGACAATCACGCACACGCAGAAAAGAATAGACTTGCGTTAATTTTCATTCTGGCATAAAATATTCGCATCATTTTTAAATAATAAATCACACAATATAATATAAAAATAATACACAGTATTTTTTTATACTCAGCGTGCTTTGCACACAGAGTTTATTAACTTGATTGGATAAAGGTTGGTTGGTTTATACCTGATAAAGGGTTCGAGATAGATATATATTTCCATATATCAAAATAATCAGTATCGAAAAAAAATTTGATTGAGCATGTCCGTCCGTCCGTCCGTAATAAGATAACTTGAGTAAATATTGCGATATCTGCACCAAATTTGGTACACGAGCTTATCTGAACCCAGAATAGATTGGTATTGAAAATGAGCGAAATCGGATGATAACCACGCCCACTTTTTATATATATAATATTTTGGGAAACACAAAAAACCTGATTATTTAGTAAATACCTATTTGAACTGATATTGAGACTCTTGATAAAATTTGGAAATTTTTTAAAATGGGCGTGGAACCGCCCACTTGTGATAAAATCAATTTACAAATATTATTAATCATAAATCAAAAATCGTTAAACCTATCGTAACAAAATTCGGCAGAGAGGTTGCCTTTACTGTAAGGAATGCTTTGAAGAAAAATTTACGAAATCGGTTAAAGACCACGCCCCACTTGTATATAAAGATTTTTAAAAGGTTCGTGGATGAATAAAATAAGCTATTTTAAGGTTCGTCGGTTATTAAATAAAATAGATTCGATGAGCGCTTATGTTCAGCGCAGAAATCTGATTGTTCTTTAGTCAGAAATACTTTTGCGTAAAATGACTTACAATACTATTACAATATTTACATACAATACTACACCTAAGAATAACTACATTCTATTTCTATATATCAGTCAGCAAAATATTATTATTACCTAGCTATGTAATAATATTTGGGCAGTCACATTGACAAACCGACGCTGTCGATCAGTCATGCTGATCGATACGTCAGCTAGTCATGTGACGCATACGAGTTAAACAACTGTAAACAGATACGGCTTCACGCTGGGTTCAATATAACTCTATCTATGTCGCCGCTTGAGTTATTTGCGTGTGGTCGAAGTGAAATTCATTTGGTTGTGTTACACAAGCTAGACTCATTCTGGCATTTACATAAATACAAATACCTTGTAT
Source organism: Eurosta solidaginis (assembly GCA_029619165.1). Taxonomy (NCBI): domain Eukaryota; kingdom Metazoa; phylum Arthropoda; class Insecta; order Diptera; family Tephritidae; genus Eurosta; species Eurosta solidaginis. The sequence continues at coordinate 42,462 of JARSSU010038981.1, forward strand.
TGTGGTAATGCCACACTATATCTTAGCGAAAAAGAGCTTTCTATCATGGCGCTGATGAATAAAAAAAACGCACTGCTTTTTTGACCTTTTCCTTAAATTTCAATGAATAAAATCGAAGCAATTGCTTTTTTTTAAGCATTTGCTAGTTTCTAAAAGCAACGACTATTTGTCATTCAGGATTTGCTTATTTCTATGAGCAATTCCTGAAATTCCGAATGAATAAATGAAGAATTTGCTATTTTTAGGTAGCATTTGCTTACGATTTTTCAGGCTGCTCTACCCCATGCTAAATTTTTTTGTAATTTAGTTTTTTATTCGATTTTCCTTCGCGCAACATTTAACTATGGCGCAGTTTTTGACTATTCGTAAAAGAAAACACTATAATGTGCGAAGGCAATGTAATAATGAAGACCTTTCGGAAGCTATATCGATTCAATCGTGCGAACGTAAGTGGTTGAGCACCTATTTTTTGGACAGAAACTTGTGAAAACGAAGAGGTGCGTTTATCAGCATTTGAAGATGAAGATCTTCCTGTCGCACAATTCCGATCCGGGCTACGCAAAATAGCGTAGCGCAGAAGAGGTGATGCTCATAAACTACAGTATCCAAAACTTTTAATTTAGTATAGGTGAGTCTTAAAGAAGACACATGTGTGAATTAAATTTCCAAAGTCGGGCGGGGAAAGGATTGCTGCAACAAAAATGGATGGAGGGAAGTGTACTCTTTTCCGAAATTGCTATTCGGAGTGTAACAGTGATAGGCCGCACACATTATGTTCGAGTTTCCGAAATCACAAGCTTTCGGTAACGAGTACGTCAACAGAAAGGGCTTTACTAGCATAAACGCGCGCAACTTGTGACGCTTTTCTTTGTAGAAAACAGAAAGTATTACAAGTGTAGATTGCAGTCGAGAAGCGAGTCGGCCAGCCTCCGTACATGAGCAGCAGGATTTTTAAAAAATCGGACATTTATGATGTGGTTCAAAAGCTCATCAGAAAACGTGCTACTGTCTTGGAAATAATGGCTTATGGTATATCTCCCTTTATTTGATGATACCTTGGAGCAATCATAACTCTTCAACAGCGGCACTACATAAACTAGTTTTGCAGAGAACTGAGTTGTAATGACGATGTTTTGGACAACTGAATGCAAGGTTTCCGATTTTACAATACAAAGTTCGCGTTATTTGTTTCCTGATTGAAAAACCCCTCATTATAATTTGTTGCATGTTTTTGCACAATATTACAAGAGTTTTTAAAAGATGAACCCTTTGAACTGCCGCAAGAGCCCCACTACTTCGAACAGGTTCCAGCCGACCTATGAATAACAACGTGATGAGGCATTGGGCCTGCAAAAGCGAGAACTTTTAACGCAGCAACTTTGTGAGGAATTTGAAATATTTACTAGTATTTAATACTTGTTTGGGCTACAAAACAGTATACAATGTTAAATAAAAATTAATATAATATATAAATAAATAATTACAAATATAACAAATAAACTTTTTTCATTTTTTTCACATATATATATATGTTCGTCAAGTAAAAGCTTAACTTTGTAAAAAAGCAGCGGTGCCTATTCTTATTATATAATATAGCATTGATTATTAGTTCAAGCAATGCCTTTTCAGCATTGCTTTGCTATAAGCATTGACAGTAAGCAATTGCTTATTTTTTATTCATCAGGCCAATAGAATTTTAATTTTTAAATTGAACTATACATTTAATTGAAATACTAACATTTTTAAAAATGGGTGTGACACAGCCCTTTTATGACTAAGCAATTTTCTATGATTCGGGAGCCATAACTCGAAGAAAATTAACATTCGTAATGAAATTTTTCTACAATATTTTCCTTATGGTAGAAAATATTTCTAGTAAAATGGACGGGATAAGTTAAAGACCACGGCACCTAAGATATAGACAAATTTAAAAGGTTGTAGACTAGAATAATAAGCTGTACTTAGCTAAAATTAGTTTGAATCAATGATATTTCACTTATCAAGTTTTATTTTACGAGGAAATGGGAGATATTTTTGTTTTAAACGGGCGGTACCACGTGTTATGTAGAAAAGTAATTTTCTGAAATGAAATGTACATTGAAGCTCACGCTGAGTATATAATATCCAGTTACACCCGACACTGACACCTTTACTTGTTTCTACATAGATCGATTTGCTAAGTTTGTAAATACATAATTTAAGCATAAATGCCAGCTATTGTCATACATAAATAACATTTATTGTTTCAAAAAGTTTCCAATAGAATCTGTAAACTTTAAACATTTAAAATCTATTTTTTCAAATGAAATCTCAGCGGCGGTTCCATGACGCTCCCACTAGATCAACAAAATTGTGTTAACTCAATACGGTTGATGCTGTTCAGTAAAAAACTATAAAAGTTCTCCACGCCCTCTTTCTATATAAATATAGCAAAATCTTGTATATAGTGATATCTCTGCAACTTGTAAAAATCCAATGCTAAAATTTTAGAGGCCAAGCTCATAAATATATACATTCTACGAAGCAAACTCGTAGTCAAGTCCATACGATTTGAGAGACTTCATAGGCTGATCTGCACCAGGATAGATTGGTATGTGACAATGAGGACATCGGTACGATTAACGCATCTATTCTTCGATATCGAAAACTTAGAACAATGAAAATGTGAGATACGTCAAAAACTAATACGCCACGCTATGAATGTGGAAGGTGCATGGTCCCGTGTCATGACGCAACATAATTACAATAAATTGGAGACGATGGGCGTGCATCACCTACATTTAGAAGAAAAATTTGGAAGTTTAAGAAGCATAAGTCAAAAGCCTTAAAGATACTATCCTTTCCAAATTATATATACTAAATGAAGATAATTAAAATTGTTTAAAGATTGCGCCCACT
>JARSSU010038982.1:0-20623 GCA_029619165.1 Eurosta solidaginis
TCTTTCCCGGGTCCCTTTCTAGAAGCGATTTGATAGGAATTCTCTTGAGTTTGCCATGAGCGACCCTGCAAATTTGATCCAAATCGGAGAATGATTTCCGAGTCCATAAGCCGCATGCAAACATACATCCTTCTGTATATGTATATTGATAGATAGATTAAATCTTCTTAAAGCACAAACATTACAAAAAAATAGAACTTTTGTTTAAAAATTAGATTTTCAAATGACGATGAACTTTTAACCATTTTTGTTGCGTTAACCTGATATTTTGACAATTTTCCACGCCCTTATAATATATACCTTCAAATTACATCGAAAATGTCTATATCACATTGCTAAGCTTTCAAATGTAAAACGCCGTTTTAAAATCGGAGCATGCTGTGTGAAGTGATGGGCGTACAATAACATTTAGCGACTTTATTTTATAAGATTTATAGATAGATATAGATATATCATAAATTAAAGCCTTGTATTTTGAAAAGACGTATTCTCTTACACTACTTACCATACTGGATTGCACTTTCTTGAAAAAACTCTCTAAAATAGCTACTTAAAACGAAAATTTACCTTACAACTTTTTACACTACGTACAACATTGTTGCAAACGAACGCTAAATAAGTGCTGTAGTAACAAGAAGTATGATTGTGTGATTCGTAAATCAACAACCCTATGTTCTGTTAAAGTAAGTGCACGCTAACTAATAAAATGAAAAAGAAAATACGGATTTGGGCTATCCCATATGTAAAGTGAATTTTTTAAAAGGCAAGCCATGATGAAATCAATGAAGTGAAGGCAGTGACAAGTTTAAGTGAGTTCGCTTTTCCCACATGCAACTGAATTTGGCAAATACTGTAATGTCAAGCAAAAACTGTTTTTATTTAATAATTTGGGAAAAATTTAAACAACGTGACATCAGGACGGACAAGGCGACAGCTGTTTCGATTATACCTTGTAAATCTCTTCAAAGCCTTTTCTCCCGGGAGTGGGAGTCGAACCCGCACTCCTACGATAGCTGAAATGGTTAGAAACGCATTCAGCTACGTCATGCCTTAGTTGTTGTAAAAGTTTTTCCCAATTGCCTTTTTTCGCATATATTATCTTCCACACATTCCATACGTCGTATGTAGTTATGTGTTGAAGTTATGCATGTTTGTAAGGCGGTTTCATAGAAACTTGGTTTTATTGCTGTTTTTGTTCTGTTTATAGAACTACAACGAACTAACCAAATGTTGTCTCTTTTATATGAATTAATCGGGGATTGCCCGTATTGCTTTAAATGTATGAACATTTATTTCAAGCAATTTTTAATTTTATAATTTATTTAATAATTTGGGAAAAATTTAAACAACGTGACATCAGGACGGACAAGGCGACAGCTGTTTCGATTATACCTTGTAAATCTCTTCAAAGCCTTTTCTCCCGGGAGTGGGAGTCGAACCCGCACTCCTACGATAGTTGAAATGGTTAGAAACGCATTCAGCTACGTCATGCCTTAGTGTTGTAAAGTTTTTCCCAATTGCCTTTTTTCGCATATATTATCTTCCACACATTCCATACGTCGTATGTAGTTATGTGTTGAAGTTATGCTGTTTGTAAGGCGGTTTCATAGAAACTGGTTTTATTGCTGTTTTGTTCTGTTTATAGAACTACAACGAACTAACCAAATGTTGTCTCTTTTATATGAATTAATCGGGGATTGCCCGTATTGCTTTAAATGTATGAACATTTATTTCAAGCAATTTTTAATTTTATAATTTATTTAATAATTTGGGAAAAATTTAAACAACGTGACATCAGGACGACAAGGCGACAGCTGTTTCGATTATACCTTGTAAATCTCTTCAAAGCCTTTTCTCCCGAGAGTGGGAGTCGAACCCGCACTCCTACGATAGTTGAAATGGTTAGAAACGCATTCAGCTACGTCATGCCTTAGTTGTTGTAAAGTTTTTCCCAATTGCCTTTTTTTCGCATATATTATCTTCCACACATTCCATACGTCGTATGTAGTTATGTGTTTAAGTTATGCATGTTTGTAAGGCGGTTTCATAGAAACTTGGTTTTATTGCTGTTTTTGTTCTGTTTATAGAACTACAACGAACTAACCAAATGTTGTCTCTTTTATATGAATTAATCGGGGATTGCCCGTATTGCTTTAAATGTATGAACATTTATTTCAAGCAATTTTTAATTTTATAATTTATTTAATAATTTGGGAAAAATTTAAACAACGTGACATCAGGACGGACAAGGCGACAGCTGTTTCGATTATACCTTGTAAATCTCTTCAAAGCCTTTTCTCCCGGGAGTGGGAGTCGAACCCGCACTCCTACGATAGTTGAAATGGTTAGAAACGCATTCAGCTACGTCATGCCTTAGTTGTTGTAAAGTTTTTCCCAATTGCCTTTTTTCGCATATATTATCTTCCACACATTCCATACGTCGTATGAAGTTATGTGTTTAAGTTAGGCATGTTTGTAAGGCGGTTTCATAGAAACTTGGTTTTATTGCTGTTTTTGTTCTGTTTATAGAACTACAACGAACTAACCAAATGTTGTCTCTTTTATATGAATTAATCGGGGATTGTCCGTATTGCTTTAAATGTATGAACATTTATTTCAAGCAATTTTTAGTTTTATAATTTATTTAATAATTTGGGAAAAATTTAAACAACGTGACATCAGGACGGACAAGGCGACAGTGTTTCGATTATACCTTGTAAATCTCTTCAAAGCCTTTTCTCCCGGGAGGGGGAGTCGAATCCGCACTCCTACGATAGTTGAAATGGTTAGAAATTATAAAATTAAAAATTGCTTGAAATAAATGTTCATACATTTAAAGCAATACGGGCAATCCCCGATTAATTCATATAAAAGAGACAACATTTGTTAGTTCGTTGTAGTTCTATAAACAGAACAAAAACAGCAATAAAACCATGTTTCTATGAAACCGCCTTACAAACATGCATAACTTCAACACATAACTACATACGACGTATGGAATGTGTGGATGATAATATATGCGAAAAATAGGCAATTGGGAAAAACTTTACAACAACTAAGGCATGACGTAGCTGAATGCGTTTCTAACCATTTCAACTACCGTAGGAGTGCGGGTTCGACTCCCACCCCCGGGAGAAAAGGCTTTGAAGAGATTTACAAGGTATAATCGAAACAGCTGTCGCCTTGTCCGTCCTGATGTCACGTTGTTTAAATTTTTCCCAAATTATTAAATAAATTATAAAATTAAAAATTGCTTGAAATAAATGTTCATACATTTAAAGCAATACGGGCAATCCCCGATTAACTCATATAAAAAAACTGTTTTTTATACAACGTCAAATGGTGTGCCGTCGATTTTGACTACAAAGTGACGACTAAGTTTAACAATAAATGAAAACGACAATTGCCCATTTACCATTAAAATTTCATTTGCTAACATGTTGGCATTTTGTTTTCGTTTGCCGACTGGCGTCCCATCATCATATAATGACACAGCGTGTAAAACAACGGAAAATAATGAAATATATTGTGAAATAAATGAACACAAAATTTTAGCATGGATTTTGACCATGAACTTCTTTATCGACTTTGAGTTAGTAATGTGTCAGAATGAAACGGCTTTGACCCCAACTGATCACAGGGTTAAGGCTCCATTACTGATACTTAGCATAGATTTGACTTGGCTTGCGAACTGTCACTTACAGTTCTGTTAAATGAACATTGCATGTTACTGATTACACAAAACTTAACTTGACTTAGAAGTCTGTTGAATTTTGATTTTCTATGTAAGTTCTAAGTGACGTTTACATTTTGAGATGCCATTTGTTTGTTTCCATTTCATTTTGACATTTTGTCATACAAATTGACATTTATTTAAAAAAAAATTTCAACGCTGATTGTGATGCAAGATTTTATGCGCCAAGTGGAGTATAATCGTGGCTAAGTTGCCAAGTTTACGCCAAGTCAAGTCAAGTCTATGCTAAGTATCAGTAATGGGGGCTTCAGTCAAGCTGCAGTTTTGATGTCAGTCATTTTGACCTAATAAAAACAAGCATTAGATATGTTTGTTTTGATTTGTTTTTCAATGCTTTTTATTGTTTTTGTTTTGTTTTCATTTCAATTTTCAGGAAATTTTCAGCGAATTTAACACGGAAAACATTTTTATTTGATAAAAAATAATACTTCTCTTATTTTATTTAATTAGGTTGGGTCGATTTGTATGGACGAAAGTTAAACCGATATCGCGCCATCGATCTTTCGATAGGATTTGTGCTCAGGAAAAAGTTCCACTACACATACCCAAAAAAATAATTTTCGACCCTGCGAAATTTCATTTTTTGACTTTTTTCGACTTTGATTTTTAAGGGTTTTTTTCATGACCTACTAAAAAAAATTTCATATGTATAACCTTTCCGGCCCAAAAATATAATTTCTCAGGCGTAGTGGAACTTGTTTTCCTTAGCCCAAGTCCTATCGAAAAATCGATGGCGCGATATCGGTTAATAAATCGACCCAGTCTAATGCATAGGCACTATTGCAATGACAAGACGCAAATCCCATTTGTGGATCAGCGACGAAATAATGAAAGTTTGCGGGTTACACATACGAATGTGCGTTGTCAGCGAAGGTGCAATAAAAAAAACGATAATGCAGTTCCTTATGAGTGAAGTGAAGTTTAAAGATCTATTTGGGTATCTATTATTGAGTTGTGTAACATCTAAAGAAGGCTGTGAAGGCATGGGAATTCCCGGTTCTCAATGCCTTAGTATCTAGGGCTTACATTTGTTTACTTAATATACCTAATGCATTCGTACAGTAAAGGATTTAGTTATAAACATGAAAGGGATCAGTGCAAGGATACAAAAAAATTAAAGAATGTTCCAAAACCCTTTCAACTTTAGTCACTGACCTTAAAACGTTCTTTTGCCATGGGTTCATTGGGAAATATTTTGTTATTTTTAAGGTATTATTTTTCTAGTTTTTGCCATTTGTTTATACAAAGCAAACAAAGCACATTAATTAAGGTTTCAATTATGATGTTTGACAATTAATCACCTATTTATTTGAACAAAAAAAAATTGTTTTTAAGATATTTTTCACCTGTTCAAAAGTAAACAAAGAAGTATTTCTTGAAAAATAAATAAAGTGGCATTTAACCTGCAGAAATTCTCATCTACTCCCAACATCAAATCCTTTGCAAATGACTAAATCCACGTTATAACAATCTATAGCTTGGTTTTCGCTTGGACAATTTTGGTCAAATCAATAAAAACGACTTGTCATACAACGTCAAAAGCGATAATTACATTGCTTGCTGATTATCGGCAAATTCTCTTTTAGAGATGCTTATCATATTTACGCACGGCGACTCTTTTTAAGCAACAGTCTGACATTTCATTTCATCTCATTCTAAAAAGTTGTTTTATTTATTTAAAATTTGAAAAATTGTTGTGAATCATTGGAAATACCTATCAAATAAAACCAAGGCGAATTCAGTACCAGATGTTGTTATCCCAACAGCTGGTTGCTTCTTCATGATTATTTTCCATGCAACGCCTTGTACAACAATATGTCAGTTAATCGAAATCAATGAAAATTTTGTTTTGACTTGACGTTCTTCTGCACGGCTAATTGTTTGAATTCGCTTTGCCATCACCTTGTATGGAATCTCCTTGATTAAAACTTTAAAAATATGTGTTTCAAATCAAAATAAATTTCTTCAATAACAAGTAAGGAAGGTTAAGTTCGGGTGTAACCGAACATTACATACTCAGCAGTGAGCTTTGGAGACAAAATAAGGGAAAATCACCATTTAGCAAAATGAACCTGGGGTAACCCTGGAATGTGTTTGTATGACATGGGTTTCAAATGGAAAGTATTAAAGAGTATTTTAAAAGGGAGTGCGCCATAGTTCTATATGTGGACGCAATTTCAGGAATGTGTGTTGTACGATATGGGTATCAAATTAAAGGTATTAATGAGGGTTTTAAAAGGGAGTGGCCCTTAGTTGTACATGTGAAGGCATTTTCGAGATATCGACCAAAATGTGGACCAGGGTGACCCAGAACGTCATCAGTCGGGTACCGCTAATTTATTTATATATTCGATACCACAAACAGTATTCCTGCCATGATTCCAAGGGCTTTTGATTTCGCCCTGCAGAACTTTTCCATTTTCTTCTACTTCATATGGTAGGTGCCACACTCATTTTACCAAGTTTTTTCTAATGTTATATTTTGCGTCAGTAAACCAATCCAATTACCATGTTTCATCTCTTTTTTCATATTTGGTTCAGAATTATGGCATTTGTTTCATTTTTCGTAATTTTCGATATCGAAAAAGTGGGCGTGGTCATAGTCGGATTTCGGCCATTTTTTATATCAAGAGAAAGTGAGCTCAGATAAGTACGTGAACTAAGTTTAGTTAAGATATATCGATTTTTGCTCAAGTTATCGTGTTAACGACCGAGCGGAAGGACAGGCGGTCGACTGTGTATAAAACTGAGCGTGGCTTCAACCGATTTGGCCCATTGTCACAGAAAATAGTTACCGTCATAGAATCTATGCACCTACCAAATTTCACAAGGATTGGTAAACTTTTGTTCGACTTATGGCCTTAAAAGTATTCTAGACTAATTAAAGGGAAAAGGGCGGAGCTACGACCATTTTCAAATTTTATTTTATTTTTGTATTTTGTTGCACCATATCATTACTGGAGTTGAATGTTGACATAATTTACTTATATACTGTAAAGATATAAAATTTTTTGTTAAAATTTGACTTAAAAAAAATTTTTTTTTAAAGTGGGCGTGGTCGTTCTCCGATTTTGCTAATTTTTATTAAGCATACATATAGTGATAGGAGTAACGTTCCTGCCAAATTTCATCATGATATCTTCAACGACTGCCAAATTACAGCTTGCAAAATATTTAAATAACCTTCTTTTAAAAGTGGCCGGTGCCACACCCAATGTCCAAAATTTTACTAATTTTCTATTCTGCTGTCATAAGGTCAATCCACCCACCAAGTTTCATCGCTCTATCCGTCTTTGATAATGAATTATCGCACTTTTTCGGTTTTTCGAAATTTTCGATATCGAAAAAGTGGGCGTGGTTATAGTCCGATTTCGTTCGTTTTAAATAGCGATCTGAGATGAGCACCCAGGAACCTACGTACCAAATTTTATCAAGATACCTCAAAGTTTACTCAAGTTATCGTGTTTACGGACGGGCGGACAGGCGGACGGACATGGCTAAATGAATTTCTTTTTTCACCCAGATCATTTTGATATATAGAAGTCTATATCTATCTCGATTAGTTTATGCCGTTACGGATTACCGTTATGCGAACAAAGTTAATATACTCTGTGAGCTCTGCTCAGCTGTGTACAAAAACAGTGTAAACAAGTAAGGAAGTCTAAGTTCGTGTGAAACCGAACATTACATACCCAGCTGTACACTTAAAATGCTGTTGTTGTTTGTTTTGTGTGCTTAATAGTGGTACAAGGCTGCGCAATAATACATATACATATGGTTCTATTCTGAACTAATTTTTCTTCGAGTTATGGCTCCCGAAACATAGAAAATTGCTTAATCATAAAAGGGGCGGTGCCTCGCTAATTTTTTTAAATTTGAAGTTTTTCCTATTTATTGTTATAAATCCACTTGGGAAATAAAATACCATTGCTATAAAGTTCTTTTTTGCAAATATATAGCTTATTTTATTCATCCACGAACCTTTTAAAAATCTCTTACATAAAAGTGGGCGTGGTCCTTAATCGATTTTGTTAATTTTTCTTAAAAGCACTCCTTATAGTAAAGCCAGCCTCTTTGCCGAATTTTGTTACGATAGGTTTAACAATTTTTGATTTATGATTAATAATATTTGTTAAATTGATTCTATCACAAGTGGGCGGTGCCAGGTGTATTATTTACTAAATAATCAGGTTTTTTGTGTTTTCCAAAACGTTATATATATAAAAATTGGGCAGGTTATCTTCCGATTTCGCTCATTTTCAATACCAATCTATTCTGGGGCCAGATATGCTCGTGTACCAAATTTGGTGAAGATATCTCAATATTTACTCAATTTATCGTGTTAACGGACAGGCGAACGGACGGACGGACGGACATGGCTCAATAAAATTTTTTTTCAATACTGATGATTTTGATATATGGAAGTCTATATCTATCTCGGTTCCTTTATACCTGTACAACCAACCGTTATCCAATCAAAGTTATAATACCCTGTGTACAAGTACAGCTGGGTATAAAAAAACCAGAATTTGACAACAGAAGAAAGACAGCACAAAGCAAGTCGCCCAGCATAAGCAACTCGGTGCCTGTCCGCTTTCGTCGTCAGCCCCTATTATTCAAGTAAGGAGTTTCAGCAACAAAAATTATTGTGTCTAAACAGCGACTAAGTGAAAACGGCAATGGCCCAACGGTGTTGCAAATTTGGCATTCAAGCTTCATTTGTCAACGTGTTGGTAGTTTATTGGAATTGTTTTCGTTTGCCAAACAAAGGGAAATACATGAACACAAATTTTTAGCGTGGGTTTTGACCCGTACTGCTTTATCGACTTTGAGTCAGTAATGTGGCATGAGAAACCCTTTTGACTCCAACTGAACAGCGTGTCAGCTTCAGACAGATTTTGATTGCATTCATTTTGACCTGATGAAACCCAAGATAAAGCGATATACCCTAACGTGGAAGGGATTAAACGAAGGATACAAAAAAATATGGGATTGTTCGGAAACCTTCACAACATAAGCTTCAAGCCACAGTAATAACACACGCGCAAAGCTTGTAAGATCAATTTAAAAAATGTTTCCTTTTGAACTTTACGCAAAGAATTTAATCCACCCAAAATGTTTCACGCACTTAATCTTACTTGCTTATAAAAAAAATAAATATAAGGCGCGATAATCTCCGAAGAGATATAAGGCCGAGCTTCTCTTCGAATTTGCGTCGTGCTCCTCTTGATTTTCCCTAAAAATTGCCGGACGGGACCTACATGTTTTATGTCGACACCGAACGGCATCTGCAAGGCAGATGGGTTTTCACTGAGAGCTTTTACTTACTTAATTGGCGCTTAACCGTTTAAACGGTTATGGCCGTCCAACAAGGCGCGCCAGTCGCTCCTTCTCTCTGCCAACCGGCACAAATTGGGAGTTCAAATCGTTTTCCAACTGGTCCTTCCAACGTAGTGGGGGCCGCGCTCTACCTCTGCTTCCATAGGCGGGTTCCGATAGAAACACTTTCTTGGCCGGAGCGTCATCTTCCATTCGCAAACCATGGCCTAGCCAGCGCAGCCGTTGCGTTTCAATTCGCTGGACTATGTTAATGTCTGCGTATAGCTCGTACAACTCATCGTTAAATCTTCTTCGGTACTCTCCATCGCCAACGCATAGAGGTCCATAAATCTTTCGAAGAACTTTTCTCTCGAACACTCCCAGAGCCGCTTCATCTGATGTTGTCATGGTCCATGCTACTAGCAGACGGGAACGATAAGTGACTTGTAGAGTATGATTTTCGTTTGCCGGGAGAGGACTTTACTTTTCAGTTGCCTACCTAGTCCAAAGTAGCATATATTGGCAAGAGTGTTTAGGCCGATGATATCAATGTCATACGCATATGCCAGTAATTGCACGCTTTTATAGAATATTGTTCCAGAGCGGTTAAGCTCTGCAGCTAGTATAATTTTCTCCAGCATCAAGTTAAAGAAATCGCACGATAGGGGGTCACCCTGTCTGAAACCTCGTTTTAGTTTCGAACGGCTTGATGGTGTTGCTCAATTCGTCGTCAAAATGTCATTTTGCACAGCCGTATACGTTTTGCGGGTAAACCAAATTCAGACATAGCGGCATATAGGCAGCTCCTTTTCGTGCTGTCGAATGCGGCTTTAAAATCGACGAAGAGGTGATGTGTGTCGATTCTTTTTTCGCGGGTTTTTTCCAAGATTTGACGCATTGTGAAAATCTGGTCGATCGTAGATTTACCAGGCCTGAAGCCGCACTGATAAGGTCCAATCAGCCGATTCACGGTGAGCTTCACTCTTTTGCACAATACACTTAACAGGACCTTATATGCTATATTAAGAAGGCTGATTCCGCGATAGTTGTTGCAGTTTGTAGTATCCCCCTTCTTGTGGACTGGGCAATGAGCACTTAGATTCCAATCGTGGGGCATGCACTCGTCCGCCCATATTTTTCGAAGAAGCTGATGCATGCGCCTTACCAACTCCTCGCCGCCGTATTTGAATAGCTCCGCAGGCAATCCATCAGCGCCCGCGGACTTGTTGTTTTTCAATCTGGTTATTGCTATTCTAACTTCGTCATAATCGGGTGGGGGACATTCATTCCATCATCATCGATTGCGGGATCGGGTGCGTCATCCCTGTGCGGTAAATCGATGCCTCCATTTAGGAGAGCAGAGAAGTGGTCCATCCATAATCTAAGTATTTTCTGGACATCAGTTACAAGGTCGCCGTTTTCGTTCTTACAGGAGTTTGCCCCGGTCTTAAAACCTTCCGTCTGTCGCCGAATTTTTTTGTAAAATTTTCGGGCGTTATTGGTGGCTAGCAGCTCAATATCCTCGCACTCACGCCTTTCTGTCTTTGCTTTTTTCTTCCTGAAAAGGCGTCACGCTTCCCTTTTTAACTCGAGATAGCATTCACACACACCTCTTGTTGCACTCGCTTTTAACGTAGCCCTGTAGGCATCGTCTTTTCTTTCGGCTGCAACGCGATATTCTTCATCATACGAGTTGTTTTTCCGTGGCCGCCGGTAACCAATATTTTCCTCGGCGGCAGTACGAAGTGCTTTGGAGATATGCTCCAACTGCTCCTTCAGGTTGAGTTGAGCTCTCAGAGAGCAGGTGTGGGAGTCGAGTTGCGAAATCATTGGCAGTCTGTTGCGAGTGCAGCCTTTCAACGTCTAGATTTCCTTGTGTTTTTTGTTCCTTGGTTTTAGCCGCGCAGAGGCTGATGCGCATTTTGGCTGCGACGAGATAATGGTCCGAGTCGATGTTAGGTGCTCGGATCGTGCGCACATCTAAAATACTGGAGGCATGCCGTCCGTCTATCACAACGTGATTGATCTGATTGCGAGTATTTCGTTCGGGGGACAGCCATGTAGCTTGATGTATCTTCTTATGCATGAACCTCGTGCTGGGTATGACAATTTTTCGAGCACCGGCAAAGTCAATCAGCCTCAGTCCATTAGGAGAAGTTTCATTGTGTAGGCTGAACTTTCCGACTGTAGGGAATTTTAACCGAAAAGCTTTTCGTAGTAGAAATACACAGAAATAAACATTATTTAAATTTAATGAAAATCGGTTCGGATGTATACATTCTGATAAGATTAAGTAACTTATAACGAAAAAACTAGTAAAATATTGACGGCCTGCTTGCTGTACAAGGAAATATTTTTGGGACACCTGTGTCGCATATGCCTGAAATGGTTAAAAATACGGTCATGTTGTTGTTATCCCCGAAGGCTTTGGGGAGGGTTATCGATGTGATGGTCCTTTGCCGGATATATATCCGGTACGCTCCGGTAACACTGCACCATTAAGGTGCTATCCCGACCATCTCGGGAACGATTTATGTGGCCACATTAAACTTCCAGCCATCCCTCCCTCCCCACCCCCAAGTTCCATGAGGAGCTTGGGGTCGCCCGAGCCTCGTATGTTAGTGAAACAGGATTCGCCGCGGTTATGTGGGTCTGACTATTGGATTTGGAGAAGCTATATATTGCGCTGGCAACCTGAAGGGTTGCGCTACACCCCTATCGTATTTTAGCCCTCTTCACAGACATACCTACCGCGGATATATTCTGACCCCCTGACCCGCTGGGGAAAAAATACGGTCATATTGTACACGTATCACTTAACCTATGTGAAGTTAATACCACGATTCAGCTGTACAAATATAGAAACGAACAATGAAGCACAATTAAATTTTCCTTTGAAAAATAATAGAATATACGCACTAATTTCATTTTGCTAGAATAAACATAAAAACCTTGTATTTGTTATTTCGGTAGAATAAAAGCTATTTATTTGTTTAACTGATAGTGCTTGACGCATTAACCATAAAAAATAAAATAGAAAAATAATGATAATTAGTGCTTGGCGCGATTTATCTCCATGAATATTTAGGCCGAACGTCTCTTCAAATTTGCGTCTTGCTCCCTTTTGATTTTCCCTTACAAATTGGCAGATGGGACATTTATGTTTTACACCTTCTTTGCCCACCCTGGCGTTAAAGTCGCCAAGCACGACTTTTATATTATGGCGTGGGCAGCGCTCGTATGTCCCTTCTAATTGTTCATAAAAAACGTCTTTCACCTCCTCATCGTCTTTCAACTCTGTTGGTGCATGGGCGCAGATGAATGATATATTAAAAAACTTTGATTTTATTGGGATAGCGGCGAGACGTTCCTTCACAGGCGTCAACGCCAGTACTTGGCGACAAAGTCTCTCTCCCACCACGAATCCAACGCCGAAACTGCGCTTATTTGTATGGCCACTCTAATAGATGTCACACTTCTTTATCTTCCTTCTACCTTCCTTCGTCCAACGCATTTCGTGACGGCGGTGATGTCAGATTTTGCTTTGATGAGGACATCAACTAGCCGGGCACCTGCGCCAATCCCATTCAGGGAGCGGACGTTCCAGTTGCATGCCCTCAATTCATTGTCCTTCAAACGTTTGCCATGGTCGTCATCAATAGGAGCGTTTCTTTTTATCCGAGGCTTGATGGTTCTTTACATTGGAGTGTGGTTTGACGTGGCGAGTTCCAAGCCCAGCGCACAACCCGCTGAGCGGAGGTGAAAATATTAATGGCACGTTTATATAGCTAGCCGCTTGATCCAAGACAGACGCCCGCTTGCAGCCGCACCTCGTTGTGGACAGACGCTGCTGATGAAAGATCCCCTGGATATCCCTTAAAAACGATTATATCAGAGTGGCCTAGCCAGGTTGTCGCTTCTCACATTAGCTCACCACTAAATGGCTACCCAGAGGATACTTGGCCGCAGGCGACCGGAAGTAGTGAGCTGCTTGAACCGCATGCAAAAGAATCGCTCTGGCCTTTCTCAGGTGAATGGCGATCAGAAGCTTTCCCCACTTTCGTAGACTTTTACACACGGCTCCACCCACACACTTTATCATTACTTGTTAATGCATTGTCCCAGTTTTTTCATATCTCGAAACTTTCGATATGGAAAGACAGATGGAAGGCTGTGTATAAGAAGTAAGCGTGATTTCAAATTGTTTCCGCCTATTTTTTTCATAAACAGTTATTGTTGTAAAAACAATACTCTAATCAAATATTGTGAGAATTCGTGGATAATTTATTAATAATTTGGGAAAGATTTAAAAAACGTCGCATCAGGACGGACAAGGTGACAGGTTTCGCTGTTCTACTTTGTAAATATCTTCAGAGCCTTTTCTCACAGGAGAGTGATTCGAACCCGCACTCCTCCGAAGTCTGAACCGTAACAAGCACATTCAGTAAAGGCTATGTCTTTTTTATTATGCAACGTGTCCCAATTGACTTCCTTGCATAGTTTATTGTTTGCACAGTACACAGTTTGTATGTTAGCTTTGGCTCAAGGCTTTTTTTTTGTTGGTGGTTAAAAGGATTGGTTTCTTTGTTATATTTATAGGAATACAATGAGCTTTTTTTTATTATTTTATTATTATTAGCATCGATGAACTGCAACCTTTATTTAGATCTATTATTTGTGCTTGTCATCTCAACCTTCTACTGTATGTGGAGGCTTTTAATTAGAGATGCCACGAATAGTGAATTGGCCGAATACCAAATACCGAATATTCGGCAACGCTGTCGGCCGAAGCGCCGAATATTCGGCACGAAATACATGCTTGTCGGGGCGCGTTAGCTGGATTAAGACAAGTGGACACCTGTTTTCCTGCTTGTACCTAACAGATCATGAAACTTTAATAAATCTGACAATGGGAACTATTGGAACAATGTATCGAACTCCTCAAACCATTCGAAGAGATTACAAAAATAACGAGCTCAGGTATCTGTTGCATCTCTGAAGTGATTCCACATGCAGTAAATTTATTAAAATATCTGGGGAGAGCAGAGACAGCTGAGAAAGTACCAAATTTAGTAACAATGAGATCTTCACTGCAAGGCGAGTTTGAAAGGCGATTCAGCTTCGATGAAAAAAACAAATATCTGGTTGCTGCTTTTCTGGATCCTCGCTTCAAACCGTGTTTCCTAAGATTGGTTCAAGCAAAAAGAGCAAGACAAAAAATTCTTCTAGAAGCTCTGAAAATAGTACCGATGACGATTCTTCTCCAATTCGTAAGAAAAGAAGCCTGAATGAAAATGATAGGACTACTGAAATACACGACAGTTTCTGGAACTGCTTTGAGGAAGTCGCTACAGATAATATGCAAAATGCTAATGATGAGGAGGACGTGGAGAAGAATGCTGTGGCAAAGTTTAAAAGTTTGCTAAAGTTTATCTTTCTTCTCCTGGAAGTAGCGTGTATAGTGAGACCTTATTTTCTGATGCTGGTAAAATTTACGATGAAAAGCATAATCGTTTACTCCCCAAAAATGTCTAACATAACTTACCACTGATCAATTTTAAATACTAAAGTGTTGTAATTTCGAAATAAGTACATAATTTTGAGTAATATAACGTGTCTTTTTTACATGATATGGTAATCGGCCGAATACCGAATAGCAAAAAAAGTGGCCGAATAGGCCGAATACCGAATAGTTGCCGAATATTCGTGACAACTCTACTTTTAATGCATTTAGGCACTCCTTCAAGCTTTTTGGTTCATATCGCGAAGGAAATAAGAGACGCGCTACCTAGGCGGGAGTTTCTCTGCCTTAACAGAGCTATGTATACGCAGAACCGGCGTTTCATCCTCCAGCTCACAGAAGTGAGAGATTGTCGGATAGATTTAAATTACTTAGGTGATATCGTAGACTACAGTGTGCCGTAAAGTACGCAGAGTTCATAATTTACCTCCGCTTAGATTAATGAGTGGGCTAATACTCTCGTTGCTGGGGGCATAAGCGAATTGGTCTGTCTTTGCCCTGGGCATTCAATCCAGTGTTGTCGGAAGTGTTTTGCTTCCCAGTTACTTATGGCTTTCCTAGTATGTGCCTCTGTGAGCCCACAAAAGACATAGAATTTACCAAAATTGTTTATTGTTATTAATTAGGCGAGGATTTACCTCATTGATTTTCAATGTATATGAATAAGAGAGATTTACTAAAAAAGTGGAGGTGCCACACCCATTTTCAAAAATTTTCTAACTTTCGAACTTTGCTCCATTATATCAATTTCATTTGACTGTATATCGTGGTTGAATTCTTTGTTACCAGCAAGCTTGAAAAAAACTGTGAAGTGGGCGTGGCCCTCAAACACAGTGTAAAAACTAAATAATAGTTTAAAAAAAACTAAAAAACACGCTTTTATAGCTAACCGAACTAAAAAATAGAAAATAACTTTCAATTAAAAAGAGTTTATATAACAGTAGCAGGACCTTCTACAGCAACACAAGATTAAAAAGCGTGGGGTGCATTTGACTACATTTCATATCTTTCCTCTCAGATAGTTGCCAATCGAATGATTGTAACATTCAATATCAAGCACCCCACGCTTTTTACTGTGAATTAAATTATTCGGTTAATAACTTAAATTTGATTATATTTTTTTGAGGTGATTAACTATAAATGGTTGTTTGACCTTCTACTACTGTTATATAAACTCTTTTTAATTGAAAATTATTTTCTATTTTTTAGTTCGGTTAGCTATAAAAGCGTGTTTTTTAGTTTTTTTAAACTATTATTTATTTTTATACTCAGTTGAGCAGAGCTCACAGAGTATATTAAGTTTGATTGGATAACGGTTGGTTGTACATATATAAAGGAATCGAGATAGATATAGACTTCCATATATCAAAATAATCAGGATCCAGAAAAAATTTGATTGAGCCATGTCCGTCCGTCCGTCCGTCCGTCCGTCCGTTAACACGATAACTTGAGTAAATTTTGAGGTATCTTGATGAAATTTGGTATGTAGGTTCCCTGAGCACTCATCTCAGATCGCTATTTAAAATGAACGATATCGGACTATAACCACGCCCACTTTTTCGATATCGAAAATTTCGAAAAACCGAAAAAATGCGATAATTCATTGCCAAAGGCGGTTAAAGCGATGAAACTTGGTAGATGGGTTGACGTTATGACGCAGAATAGAAAATTAGTAAGATTTTGGACAATGGGCGTGGCACCGCCCACTTTTACAAGAAGGTAATTTAAAAGTTTTGCAAGCTGTAATTTGGCAGTCGTTGAAGATATCATGATGAAATTTGGCAGGAACGTTACTACTATTACTATATATGTGCTAAATAAAAACTAGCAAAATTGGATGAAGAACACGCCCACTTTTTAAAAAAAATTTTTTTTAAATTCAAATTTTAACAAAAAATTTAATATCTTTACTGTATATAAGTAAATTAAGTCAAAATTCAACTCCAGTAATGATATGATGCAACAAAATACAAAAATAAAAGAAAATTTCAAAATGGGCGTGGCTCCGCCCATTTTAATTTAGTGTGTCTAGAATACTTTTAATGCCATAAGTCGAACAAAAATTTACCAATCCTTTTGAAATTTGGTAGGAGCATAGCTTCTATGACGTTAACTGTTCTCTGTGAAAATGGGCGAAATCGGTGGAAGCCACGCCCAGTTTTTATACACAGTCCACCGTCTGTCCTTCCGATCGGCCGTTAACACAATAACTTGAGCAAAAACCGATATATCTTTACTAAACTTAGCCCACGTACTTATCTGAACTCACTTTATCTTGGTATAAAAAATGGCCGAAATCCGACCATAACCACACCCACTTTATCGATATCGAAAATTACGAAAAATTAAAAAAATGCCATAATTCTATACCAAATACGAAAAAAGGGATGAAACATGGTAACTGGATTGGTTTATTGACGCAAAATATAACTTTGGAAAAAACTTTGTAAAATGGGTGTGACACCTACCATATTAAGTAGAAGAAACTGAAAAAGTTCTACAAGGCGAAATCAACAGCCCTTGGAATCTTGGCAGGAATACTGTTAGTGTTATTGAATATATAAATAAATTAGCAGTACCCGACAGATGATTTTCTGGATCACCTGATCCACATTTGGTCGATATCGCGAGAACGCCTTCACATATACTTCTAAGGGCCACTCGCTTTTAAAACCCTCATCAATACCTTTAATTTGATATCCATATCGTACAAACACATTCTAGAGTCAACCCTGGTCCACCCTAATGGCGATATCTCGAAAAGGCGTGCACCTATAGACCTAATGCCCACTCCCTCTTAAAATGCTCAGTAACACCTTTCGTTTGATACCCATATCGTAAAAACATTCTAGAGTCACCCCTGGCCCACCCTAATGGCGATATCTCGAAAAGGCGTCCACCTATAGACCTAATGTCCACTCCCTCTTAAAATGCTCAGTAACACCTTTCCTTTGATACCCATATCGTACAAACATTCTAGAGTCACCCCTGGCCCACCCTAATGGCGATATCTCGAAAAGGCGTCCACCTATAGACCTAATGCCCACTCCCTCTTAAAATGCTCAGTAACACCTTTCGTTTGATACCCATATCGTACAAACATTCTAGAGTCACCCCTGGCCCACCCTAATGGCGATATCTCGAAAAGGCGTCCACCTATAGACCTAATGCCCACTCCCTCTTAAAATGCTCAGTAACACCTTTCGTTTGATACCCATATCGTACAAACATTCTAGAGTCACCCTTGGTCAACCTTTATGGCGATATCTCGAAAAGGCGTCCACCTATAGAACTGAGGATTACTCCCTTTTAAAATACTCATTACCACCTTTCATTTGATACACATATCGTACAAACACATTCTAGAGTCACCCTGGCCCACCCTAATGGCGATATCTCGAAAAGGCGCCCACCTATAGACCTAATGCCCACTTTCTCTTAAAATGCTCAGTAACACCTTTCGTTTGATACCCATATCGTACAAACATTCTAGAGTCACCCCTGGCCCACCCTAATGGCGATATCTCGAAAAGGCGTCCACCTATAGACCTAATGCCCACTCCCTCTTAAAATGCTCAGTAACAACTTTCGTTTGATACCCATATCGTACAAACACATTCTAGAGTCACCCCTGGCCCACCCTAATGGCGACATTTCGAAAAGGCGTCCACCTATAGACCTAATGCCCACTCCCTCTTAAAACGCTCAGTAACACCTTTCATTTGATTCCCATATCGTACAACTAGAGACACCCCTGGTCCACCTTTATGGCGATATCTCGAAACGGCGTCCACCTAGGGAACTAAGGATCACTCCTTTTCAAAATACTCATTAACAGCTTTCATTTGATACCCATATCGTACAAACATATTCTAGAGTCACCCCTGGTCCACCTTTATGGGGATTTCTCGAAAAGGCGTTCACCTATAGAACTAAAGCCCATTACATTTTAAAATACTCATTATCACCTTTCATTTGATACCCATATCGTACAAACACATTCTAGAGTCAGCCCTGGTCCACCTTTATGGCGATATCCCTAAATGGCGTCCATCCATAGAACTATGGCCTACTCTCTCTTAAAATACTCTTTAATACCTTCCATTTGATACACATGTCATACAACCACATTCCAGGGTTACCCTAGGTTCATTTTCCTACATGGTGATTTTCCTTATTTTGTCTCCATAGCTCTCAACTGAGTATATAATGTTCGGTTACACCCGAACTTAGCCTTCCTTACTTGTTAATTTTTTAGTTGAAGTAATTTTAAAAGTTTTAGTCGAGAGTGATGAAACCTCGAAACGCCAGCGGTCCATGGATGAATCCAAGCCCACGGCACTGAAAAGGGCCAAGACGCAGGGAGACTGGACGCGGTCTTTCGCCGAAATTGCCAAGGGTCGGAAGATCATTGGCATTATAGACGAGAGCAGCGAAGATGGCAGGATTCCGAAACACCAGTGGACGTGGATCGAGGCCGCGATCGCTACGGTGGACGTTAAGGTTAAGAAAGACATCCCTGGTCCACCGCCATCTTACACCGATGCAGGGTGGTTCCAGGGCAATGTCAAGCTAATTGGCTGTGACGACGCCAGGTCGGTAAACCTCTATAGGGCCGCCGTCACGCTGATAGGGATGGTATATCCAGGCGCGCGCCTCAAGGTAGTGAAGGCGCGTGATATCCCCTCACGACCAAGGGCTAGAGCCTGGGTTCCACTGACGCCAACGGTCCCAGCTTACATCCTGGAGCTGCTGCAGGAGTACAACCCGCCACAGGTTTGGAAGTCAACCCGGATAAAACCGAGCTTGTCATCTTCACGAGGAGGTACAAAGTACCAAATCTTATACCGCCAACAATTGGGGAAACGTTCTTAGCGTTTAGCGATCAAGTCAATTATTTGGGAGTCATTCTGGATAGGAAGCTATAATGGAGTGACCATATAGTGGAGCGATACAAGAAGGCAGCCGCAGAGCTGTTCACCTGCACGATGGCAATTGGCACCTCCTGGGGTTTCTCCCCTAAGGTGGATTTACACAGCCATTGTGTGCCCGATTCTTCCTTATGGTGCCTTGGTCTGGTGGCCTGCACTAGCTAAAAGTACTTATCTTAAAATGCTTCAAAAGTCGCAACGGAGTTTGGAGCTCTGCATTACCGGGGCTCTCGCCTCCACTATAGAGTCAGTTTCATACATACATGGATACATAGATACATAGATAGATACAGGCCAAGCTAATAAAAACGTGTTAAAAAGGGCTCCAGTATGCTCTTTCGTAGATGTGCCATGCATCCACTTGTATCATTAATAAAGGAATGCGTTTTTCGCATTATGTGCAAGGTTTCAAATCTATGGCCATTTGGGGTGGTCACATGTTCAATTGACCTTATGTCCGTTAACCTTATGTGACCCCACCATCACATTATTGCATTGTCATCGAGCCTTGATACGTGTGCAAAGTTTCAATCAAAATTGTGGCCATTCAAAGTGGTAATAAGGTCAATTGACCTTATGGCCGCTGACCTTATGTCACCACACCATCACATTAATGCATTGTCATCGAGCCTTGATACGTGTGCAAAGTTTCAATCAAACTTATGGCCATTCAAAGTGGTAATAGGGCCAATTGACCTTATAGCCGTTGACCTTATGTCACCACACCATCATATTAATGCATTGTCATCGAGCCTTGATACGTGTGCAAAGTTTCAATCAAACTTATGGCCATTTAAAGTGGTAATAAGGCCAATTTACCTTATGGCCGTTGACCTTATGTCACCACACCAACACATTAACGCATTATCATCGGTCCTTGATACGTATACAAAGTTTCACATTAATCAGACTTCTAGAAACCGGTGAAAATTAAGCTCAAAAATTCCATTACATAGTTACAGGCCAAGATCCCTCACTAGGGTAGGCACCTTGTCGTTGGTGTGAGGGCTTAGCCGAACTCCATAGCGCCCGACTATGAGACGGAGCTGGTTAGGACTGACATCTACGCCGTTTCGCCTCATACGAAGGGTACGGAGC
>JARSSU010038985.1:0-38479 GCA_029619165.1 Eurosta solidaginis
TCATTGATTCAAAACTATTTTATGCTAAGTTATAGCTTATTATTCTAGTCTACGACCCTTTAAATTTGCTTTATATCTAAGTTGCCGTGGTCTTTAACCGATCCATCCATTTTTACCAGAAATATTTTCTTCTAAAGGGAAAATTTGTGTACGATCCGTTAATTTTTCTTCGAGTTATGGCTCCCGAAACATTGAAAATTGCTTAGTCATAAAAGGGGTGGTCCCACACCCATTTTCAAAATCTTTTGTGTTTTCCAATTTAATGTTATAATTCAATTTAGAAGGTAAAATCTATTGACACAAAGCTCTTTTTCGCTAGGATATAGCTTACTATTTCGTCTACGACCCTTTCAAAATCTTTTATATAAAAGTGGGCGTGGTCTTTAACAGATCTCGTCCATTTTTCATAGAATATTTCCTGCTATAGGGAAAATTTGTGTATCCAATTTTATTACGATCCGTTAATTTTTCTTCGAGTTATGGCTCCCGCAACATAGAAAATTGCTTAGTCATAAAAGGGCGGTGCCACGCCCATCTTTTTAAATTGAAGTTTTTCCCATTTATTGTTATAAATCCACTTTGTAAATGAAATACCATTGATATAAATCTCTTTTTTGCAAAGATATAGCTTACTATTTTCGTCTACGACCCTTTCAAAAATCTTTTATATAAAAGTGGGCGTGGTCCTTAACCGATTTTGTTAAATTTTCTTCAAGTCATTCCTTATAGTAAAGGCAACCTCCCTGCCGAATTTTGTTACGATAAGTTTAACGATTTTTGATTTATGATTAATAACAATTGTAAAATTGATTTTATCATAAGTGGGCGGTGCCACGCCCGTTTTGAAAAAATGTTCGAAAATTTTATCAAGAGTCTCAACGTCAGTCCCCACGTCAAATTTCAACATTCTAGGTTTATTATTTACTAAATTATCAGGTTTTTTGTGTTTTCCAAAATTTTATATATATAAAAAGTGGGCGTGGTTATCATCCGATTTCGCTCATTTTCAATATCAATCTATTCTGGGTCCAGATAAGCTAGTGTACCAAATTTGGTGAAGATATCTCAATATTTACTCAAGTTATCGTGCTAACGGACGGACATGGCTCAAAAAAATTTTTTTTCGATACTGATGATTTTGATATATGGAAGTCTATATCTATCTCGATTCCTTTATACCTGTACAACCAACCGTTATCCAATCAAAGTTAATGTACTCTGTGTGCAAAGCACGCTGAGTATAAGAAAGAAAAAGCATCTATGTAAGCTCAACTTTATTATAATTAAAGTAGTTTAACTGTGTAGCGGGTTTAAGAAAGGCAAGCTTTCACCTTTGATGTACTTAGCGTTAAGAAAATTTTGACTTATTGAAGGTATTAAAGGAATTTACTATGGAATGGTAAAAGTTTACTTTATTTTCCTGAGGTAATGTGGTAAGTCGGGTCAATGAGTTGTGCTAGGGATTTTTGGATAAAAAAATGGTGCCCCAAAAATCAAAGGTAGGGAGGGTTAAGATTTCGCACCTTGTATCTCCCCAACATCCGGAGATACTCTCCTTTTCAGACTTTCAGACGACAATGCTGTAAATTTTGCTTGTTCTTGCTTTAAATTTTGTAGTTACTCGTTCTCTTCGTTCTTGGTTTTATCCCCACCAAAAGGGTAATTTAGGGACCCTCATAATAAATATTTGTAATAGTTATTGGTAGAAAGAATGTCAAGAATCCCCCCGAGCCGACTGATTGCTAGTTTTGTAAAAACGTTTCGCCCGACATAAACTATCCCAAACCAGCTTTGAAAACCTTGCTTGGTAAGAGTGAGGAAAATCATTACAGTCTGCCCAATCATAATGCAGAGGAATGAGCGCGCCAAAAATAACAACTTCAATATCAAAAACACTATTTCCTATCAACTCCTGCTATTTGTATATCCAAAAGAAAAGGTCTATGCCATTTCAAACACCGAGATGTATGTGTATTAGGGTGGTCCTTATAAGATGAATTACCGTTTTTTCCGGTCTCACCGCTTCAAATCGATATATCTTCAATCGAAACCAAAATTGATATATGATATCGCCAACTATAGTATTACTAACTTCATTGTATAAAGATAAACAAATTCAATTATTTAGTTTGAGTCTCCTTATTAACTTACTGTCTAGAATGATTCATAGATATTTTGTGCAAGATTTCTCTTGCAGGGTCACCCCTCCTAGCTAAGGCCTGGTCCTATTTTAGGACCTTGTACAAGTTTAATGTGAAAAATATACAGGAAAGCTATTAAAAGAAGGTTCAAAGTCGTGTTTTTTTAAACTTATGTAACATTCCTAATGCCCTAAAAAAGTACATATACCTTCCTAATTGTTAACTTATGTGTAATCAATTTCAAACAACACAGGATTCCAATTAAACTTAATGGATGCGATAAACAAAAATAATTTTTAATTCAAATTAACTTTTTTTCGAAAACAGTATAAAAATAGTTCTCTGCGCATTAACTCACACCACTGATTTCAAATAGTTTTTATTTAAATTGTAAAATCAAACCTGGAAAGTTTAGTAGCTTGCAAATTTACTTTTTACCAAAAATAAAAGTTTCCCATGTAAATTAATAAAAACCACATTGACAAGTGATTGCACTCAAAGCTGGAAATAAAAGACCAAAGTTACTACAAACATTTGGAGCGACCACACCCCGGACTTTATGTTTTGTTAGAGATTTTAAGGATAATGCAAACAACAGCAAAAAAATGCTTTTATACTATGCTTCAACTATATGTACATATATATATATAGAAATATCGTATAAATATACACACATACATATACCCAACGTACAAACAAATAAGCGAATAGAGGAAATAAACTTACTTGTCAACAACAAGCTTAGTGAATACCAAATCCCGTTTATAATAGACTGGATTGTTGTGTTCATGATTCACAGCTTTATCCATAAGCGGATGCGAGCGTATAAAGTTTAATACAGTGTCGGGCAGATTTGAGGTATCATTGACACAAGTGCCGGGACGTGGGTCGGGTACACGTGAATTCAGTACCGGTAGCCAAGCTGAATTTGATGATGATTGTTCTTTGAATTTGCCTGAAAATGGTAAAAAGTAAAATAAATAACTTGTAAATACACAAACAAGTCTGTGTATATAAATAGTGAATATATTCAAATACATGTAAAACTGCTTCGTTCCAGTGCAAATACAAATTTTCAATTTTACGACAATAATACTATGTATGTATATAGAACTTGCTTGTATAAAATAAGAGGTGTTCTGTGTTTGTTAATCCCAAAACAATTAAATAAATTTTCCATAAAATGCATATTGAAGGTGTAGATGTGTACTATATCTTTCGAATAAACATACATACTTAAATAAAGATCCGGCAAGTGAAATTTACAAAAAAAAAGGCAAAAACTCACTTTGTATAGCACAATGGACGATTCGGCAATTTGGGGTGGTAAATAAAATTTTTGCTAAGGTTAAGGACAGGCATTAAGATAAGGATAAGAATAAGAATAAGGATAACGCAAAGGATAAGGGTACGGATAAGGGTAAGGATAATGATAAGGTAAAGGATAAAGATAAAGATAAGGAAACATCAACAAAAACAGGAAAAGGATAAGGATGAGACTAAGAATAAGAAAAAGGATTAGGATATGGATAAGCATAAGGATAAAAATTAGGATAAGGATAAAGATAAGTATAAGTATAACGATAAAGATAGGGATAAGGATAATGATATAGATAAGGTTAAGGATAAATATAAGGATAAGGATACGGAAAAATATAAGGATAAGGATGATGATTTCAAATAATGTATAGTTATAGGGACACAAATAATATAAACCACTTCACAAAAATAATGGTAAATTATTTTTAAATTACTATCCAACAACTATTCAATTTCGAATTGCTCAGCTAGTAGCAACCGCAGTGACATAGCACTCAACCGCTTTGAACGATAGTCAACATTGGAAAGCACTTTTCTTTATATACAAACCCACAAGGGCAACAAAAGCTTGTAAGCAGATGATAAGCTCAGTGTATAGTAAAGCGCTCCCACTACTATCACTCTATGAGTTAGTGCAGTGAATATGTAGCAGTAAAAGTTTGAATAAGTGAAACAACAACAACATAGATACTGTTGCATAAAATCAAAGAGTTAGGTTCATACTTAAGTATATATCTACCAGTTACCAGCGCATTTGATGAGCTTAGATGCTCCAAACAGGATATTCATAATCCATCAAAATGGATTTCCTAATACGATTTGTTTTCCTTTCTCTTCGCAATGATTTTCTGTTTATTTATGTAAAGATTTTTTATAAATGGATTTTACACATATGAGCGCACAGATGTGCTTAGATATTTACTCATGTTTAGTTTAATATACTAGAAATATGGAGAACTTAAAAGCTTTGCAGTAGTAGAAGGCGGCTGAAGATCTTGTTTGTGGTTAAATATAAAATATAAAAGGATAAATTTCAATATGATACGCAAATACATGACTGGATTGGCCGAGCCTTGGACTAACTTTTGTGCGGTAAATTTCAATGTAAATGAGGATCGTTCCTCTACAATCAGTTGCGCCCTTGAAAGAATTTCTTTTATATCCGATAAACAACGAAGAAGGGCTAGTATTTAATAGATCTGATTCAGGGGATCAGAGTGGGACTGGAATTGGGAGCGAAAGTGGGAGTGGAAATCGGAGTGTGATTTTGGTGGAAGGGGGACTGAGAATAAAAACAGCAGAAAGAATGGGAGTAAAAGCCATAGATAGAGACCATGACGTCGTGGAAAACGGAGCGTGAGACGGAAAATGAAAAAGAGGAAATGAAACTACAGCATTAATAAGAGACAAGGCTGTGCCGAAGACTTCATAACTTTCACGAATGGGGCTGAACAATAATCTTATCCCATTAGTATGACCAATAATCGAGTTTATAGACAAGGAATATATAGTGAACAGATGTACATACCAAGGCAATGTTTAAGATAAATATATATAAGATAAAAAATAGGTAGGTACTCTGTGTGAGTATGCAAAGTTTCACGTTTTTTGTGGTCTGCGTGAAATAGCTATGACCATGATCACTTATCTCAACAATATATGACGTAAACGTAAGTATTTGATGCAATTTGAAGCTTCTAGCCGTTAAAATAGTGTGGGAACTGCGAAAATTTCTTATCTGAATAATCGGTATGTGATATATACTATATATACGACCAATTTCTTCGAAGTTTTCAGACAACAATATTTGCTATATACGAAAGCTTATGGTGAAATTTGAAGGTAGTAGTTACAGCTGGGGAAAGTAGGTAGGTAGGTTGAACTGGCCGGTCCATGAGGACCTCACATAGACTGATTGAGTCCGTAGTGTTACCAGAGTTTGTTTTAACGACCAAACTGAAAAACCCTATCAAAAACCAGGACCTATGTTATAAATAACTCCGTCCTCTTGGCAAATACTAGAAGCTTCCTAGGACTTAAGCCACTTGCTGCTTCTAGATCTGACAGCTGTATCACTCCTAATATCTGGAGTCTTAGCCTGGCAAGTGCAGGGCACGAGCACAGAACGTGCTCGATCGTTTCCTCCTCCAACCCGCACTTCCTACATCTGCTATCACTGACCAAGCCTAATTTAAAGGCATGTGACGCCAGAAGGCAGTGTCCAGTCAGAACACCCGTAATGAGTCTACAGTCCTCTCTTTTTAATGATAGAAGCAACTGTGTTAGTCTAAGGTTGTAAGACCTACACATAATCTTCGACACTTTACAGGCCCGCGCTTGAACCCACGCCCTTTCCCGCTTGGTCGATCATGTGCACCTCTCGCCTTCGCTTAATCTCGGCCAATCTAATTGGGACATCTACGGAGCAAGCTTCAAGGGATGCGCCCTTTTTAGCTAGTTCGTCCACTTTTTCATCTCCATCTATTCCCATATGCCCTGGGACCCAATATAGATGAATGCTTCTCCCTGTCCCGATTCTCTCCAGAGACTGCTTACAGTCTAACACGCATTAGATGCTGTGCTATGCGAGATTATTGCCTTAATTGATGCTTGACTGTCAATATAAAAGTTAACATGGTTGCAGCTTAACCTATTCTCTTCCAGGGTTTCTACTGCTTTGGTTACGTCTAATATTTCCGATTGGAAAACGCTACAGTAATCCGGCAGCCTTTAGGATCTGCTTATTTCCGGATCAGCGCAGTATACCGCAGACCCTACTCCTTCCACTACTTTGGAACCATAGGTGTACACATGTATCGCCTCGTCCGCCATTTGCGCACCCTTGCGCCAACCGTCCACCTCTATTGTGGCCTTAAGATCTCCCTCGAAGCGCAGATAGGGAATCATGTAGTCTGTTCGTCTTGTGATTGATGACGCTATACTACTATGGCCATATGGTCGGCGCTCAAGCTGCCCGAAGCACCGAGCCTGGTTGCGGTCGTTAACGCTTTGTTCTTTGCTACCAGGTCTACAGGTGGGATGTGCAGAATGGCATACAGTGCAGCCGTCGGGGTTGTTTTCAGGGCTCCCGTAATGCTAAGCATCGATAGTCTGCATACCCCCTCTAATTTTTGAGGTATGTTGTTTTTTTGTGCGGTTTCCACCAAACAAGAACTCCATAGTATAGAATAGGGCTTATAATCGCTGTAAAAACCCAATGAGAAAGAGAGGGCGACAGGCCCCACGTACATCCCAGCATTCTTTTACATGCATAGAGAGCCGTTGAGGCCTTCTTGACCCTCCTCCACGTTGAGCTTCCATGACAGCTTACTGTCTAGGATGATTCCTAGATATTTTGTGCAAGGTTTCTCGTGTAGGGTCACCCCTCCCAACTTAGGCCTGGTCCAATTTGGGACCTTGTACCTCTTTGTAAACAAGACCATATCCGTCGTCTCCGCATTGACTTTCAACCCGACATTAGATGCCCAGGTAGAATATCCCGAAGCGCCCGATCCACCAAAGAACTAATCGTTGGAAGGCACTTTCCACTTATGCCAATTGCAACGTCATCTGCGTAAGCCGTAAGTTTTACGGGTCCCTCATCGAATTGCCTGAGCAGTTGGTTGATGACCAGCGCCACAGCAGAGGTGATAGCACCCCTCCCTGCGGCGTGCCCCTGTCCACTGATTTCGTGGCCTCGTACAATCCCCATTGTGATGTAATCTTTTTGCAATTTAAGATGCAGCCGATCCATCTGATTAAGGCAGGATGTACTTTAATGTAATTAAGACCATCCATAATCGCTCACTTTGCAACATTATTCAAAGCCCCGGCAATGTCCAAGAAGACTCCTAGAGCATACTCCTTATATTCCAGGGATTTCTCTATGCTTATTACCACCCTATGCAATGCGGTGTCTACCGACTTGCCTTTGGTGTACGCATGCTGTGTTGCGGAGAGCAGCTTTTCATCCACGTTGGACTTTATGTACACATCTATCAGCCTCTCAAAGGTTTTGAGCAGAAATGATGTTAAGCTAATGGGTCTATAGTCTTTGGGATACACGTGACCGATCTTCCCGCCTTTGGTATAAAAGCTACACGAGCAGTTCTCCAAGAGTGCGGTACATGATTCAGTCTATGCACCCGTCGAATATTATTTTAAGCCATTCCACGACCGCCCTACTTGAGGCTTGTAGCATGGCCGGGAATATACCATCTGGGCCCGGCGATTTAAACTCAGAAAACGTCTTCACTGCCCACTCGATATTGGTATCGGTCACCAAGCCCGGCACTACCCGCTCGTGCCGAAGTTGTGATTGCTGTCCCTGCGGGCTCTTCTAAAACCATTCTTCCGATGGAATGTGTATCGAGAAGCACCTCAAGGGATGCCTCCTATTACTGACAATTCCCGTTCTCTTTCTTTTTATCCCTGGACTATATTTCCCTTGCTAGGACTTATCTGAACCGTGCTGTTTCGCGGGGCACTCTATGTCCGTACAGAAACTTTTCCATGAGATTCTCTTCGCCCTGGAAATATTCACGCTTGTAGATCCTCAGTAGATCCCTTACTCGTCGCCCGACAACGCTTTCGCGTGTGCGCGGTCTGTGCCTAGCTTAAATATTTTATTTTTACCTGTCCTTCTTATAAGACTCATCTCATGCTCCACCATGGCGGCTTTGCTTTTCCTCTGAATCTTCTTAGAGGGCAAGCTTTGTTATACGCAGTCATAGCGTCCTTGTTAGGATTCATTCGACTCCTCCAGTTCCTTCTACATTAGCAACCCTCTTGTGTCCACTTTTGTTTCTACCTGTTTTCTGGAGTTTAGTCCAGTTCGTTGACCTAGGGTTTCTAAGGTTCCTCCTTTCTCTCCCTCTTTAGGGGTGCTGCATCTGATATACGCATGGTCCGGAGAAGGATGGTCTATCAAGACCATCCATATACGTTGATATATCACGCTCGAAGCTCAATATATATCCAGAACATTGCTTGATGTTGGACCAAGTACATATGTAAGGACATTTCCCCTGTTGGCTATCGGCAAATTGGTTGCAGGATTAACAAACAGAAGATTGGCCTCTCTCGTTCGTAGCTGCTCTCACCACGCATTGTGGTGCGCATTTGCATCTGCGCTTATGACCAACCGCCCTTTGCGCCCTTCCTCCTGTACTAGCCTTTTGCACGCCATCGGTGGAACCTCCGCAGCATGGGCCATGTAGCAGGACGCCAGGATAAATACCTGCTTATTCTTTTGCTCAACGGTCACCGCTACGATGATCCTTAGTGGTGTAATTAGGCAGCATATATGAATGCAGCTGATTCCTTACCATTACTACAGCTCGCACCCGTCCTTCCGTTTGCGCGTAGTAAACGACGCTGGGGAAGAATTTACGTAAACTTTCTTATCTGAGCCATCGGCTGTATGGGATGTATACTATATATACCGCCGATCTATACAATTACTACAATGAACGCTCTATACGTAAGCATTCGGTGAAATTTGAAGCCTCTAGCTATTAAAATGGGGCAGTAATTACGAAAAGCTTTTTATCTGAAAAATCGGTTGTGGGTGATATATGCTCTATATCGACGATCTCACACATTTTTTCTGAGAACAATATGTGCAATATACGAAAGTATATGGTGAAGTTTAAAGCTCAATCTGATAAATTGAGGAAGATATGACAAAAATCCTCTTTTACGGAAAAATCGGTTGTATGAAGGATTTATGCTATAATGGTCCGATCCGGCCGTTTCCGACAAATGTCTAATCGGACACCTAAATATACCCGCTCACCAAATTTTATCAAGATATCTCAAAAAGTGAGGGCCTAGTTAGCATACAAACAGACAGAAGAACAGACGGACATGGCTAAATCTACTCAGCTCTTCATCCTGATCATTTCGGTATACTTATTGGTGGGTCTATCTATTTTCCTTTAACGACTTACAAATCATGAATTTTCGTTCTTCTAAGATAGTGCGCTGGACATACGCTCATAGGATTCTCCACTATTTCCTCGACCCTTGAAGATGACAGCTACGTTACTAGGTAAATAATTCAGATCTCGTCCATGGTGCATAAAGGCGTATTTTTCCAGTTTATGGAAACTTATCTGAATATCTGATATTTAAAACCGCTAATGAACACTATCAGTTCTATGCTTGTATGTTTAATGGTGTGTTCATTTTACTAAGAATTAATGAGCTTAACACCGGCCGCAGGCAAGCCTAGTACAAATTAATGTAAACGCAGAATGTCTCAAATTATGCGAGAGCTTGAAAATGGGATAAAACTAGAATTAGCAAAGAAAGCAAATACACCACATTAGCCCAACGGTTAGACGAGTGTAATTTCAGCAGTTTGATCGTGGTTCGATTACCGGTGAAACCTGTTGAAATAAATAAAATATTAGGAAATTGCCTGACGATGATGACGTGCGGATTTCGAAATGGTACCATCGTAATATGCCAGTAAATGTTTCCTTCTTTTCAGTTTTTCCCAACAAACCAAAGTAATAGTTGAATAACAATAATAATTATTTTTTACCGGTGTTAAGCTCATTAATTATTTAAAATTTTCAGTTGTTTTAAGGCCATATGTTCCTAGAAAGCCTATGTCGCTGCAAAAGCTTCCACTTATTGTAAGTCTCCCTGAGTCAATGTTGGAATGTGCACCCATGATGATACTCAGGTTACAAAGGCCTATGTATTTAGCTCTTGCGCCTAAAAAAAATCTGGAAAAGGCTGTGGCGATGCATCTTCTCCATACACTGAAGAACCAGATTTAATATGTACTAAGTCTGCAGCACGAAGCACCTTACAGACTGATTTGTTTATATCGTCGCTGATTTTGATCGGAGAACATGGCTATACTCTCAGTAAGATCTATTTCTGCTCCAAGTGCCTCGAAAATCTCGGGTTAAAACACACGCACATATTTGTACCGACGCAAATACACTAACGAGGCTAGACATGGTGCAAGCCCTCACAAGTCATTTTAGATCCGTTCGTGAAAACTGAGTTAGCTACATCTTTCCAATACTGCCTTGTGGGTTTCTATAGTTTGTATTAAATTTTATAGGACATATGTAGTCCCGTTTCTGTTGTAAAGTAGATCATTGTAGCGGCCGCCGTAATGTGGTGGTAAGATGCTCGCATGACGCAACGAAGGTCATGGGTTCAAGTCTCGGGAAAAGCAACAGCAAATAATTAAGAAAGGGATTTTTACAAATGGAGTCGCCTCTGGCTGGAGGCAAAACTCGGAGTGTTATTCTGCCATGGAAAGCCTCCTGGCGAAAATTCATCTGAAGATGTTTGAAAAAATATAGGTCACGTTCCTCCATGTTGTAGGAAAAATTAAAATGAGCACGACGGCAGATAATATATATATTTTTTTTCATTTAGCAGGCTCAACCGCCGCACCTCAAGGCCACCGTTTCCTTGATAACGAGATACATTTGTGGGACATTGCATATTGCGTTTCAAGCCTCCAATGCATAGTACAGGTTTACAAGTATAATATGTATGAGAAGGAAACAATTCCTTTCTCTTTCTAACACACTGCAGTTTGACACTTCGGCCAGTGTCAAACTATTGTGGAACCTGCTGCGTGGAACATGCGTTTGACACTGAACGAAGTGTCAAAATTACCGGGGTTGCTGTCGTGGAAAGCGAAGCAGGGAAACAAAAAAAGGAGCGGAATATCAGATATGGGTTGCTGTGATGGTAAATTTTTTGAACGAATTTAGTATGAAAATGTAGTGAACCTATATGGATCCTACAGAAAATTATACAAAAGTCTTGAATTGGGTATCTGAGGACGCGTAGTAATTCCAGCATTAAGAATACAAACGCGGGTGCTAAGTTTTCTACCCGATTAAAAGTTCTCCGTGAAAAAACAGTTTGAAACCGAGGTCGACTGCAATAATCCGTTCAAAAATGTGGAAAAAGAAATGAGAAGACGCGTTTTGTCCTGTTATCAATAGTCCAAAGGCAAAAGAGTATTCGAATATTGGAAGCGAGGCAAAAACGCATCTATTAATACCTCCCCCGACGGTTTGGTCGTGTTTTAGCAATCGTCCCCGGTAATAAAGTATCACAATTTGTTAATTAAAATTGTCCAGGACATATGGATTTCAAAGAGAGATGTAATTAAGTGCTCGTTTGGAAGTAAATAAGGATATTTCTTCGTAATTTTACGATAAAAATTGTACGCAGTTTTTCGTAAGCAGCTACTACACTTTCCTTGGACCTAAGAAGTACAACAGTGCCAAATAGCATCCACACGAACAAGAACAAGCATTTTATCAGGTGAGCGTGGCTGTGTATGTGCTTGCTGCTACATATCCTACTTGTAGACCTTTACAATGCTCCAATGGACATAATCGTATCGCACCACAGGCAGATATATAGAGCTTTTCCTTTCACATTACGAATGTAATCTATCGCCTTCCATCAAATCAGTGCTCCTTATGTTAGGAAGAGTCGCATAACCCATAATCGCGAAAAATTATTTGTGTTGCAGGAAGTACGATTACTTTTTGCCATGTAAACATTTTTCAAATATACTCAAGCTTCCTACAATCTCAGAGTGCAAACAAATCTTTTTTCAGCAAAGAGAAACAAAAAATAATAACAAATATTATAATTAAAAGCAAATATTAATTAAATCTTAAGCTACTTAGGCTTATCGCGTACACTACAGGACTAATTCTTTGCCTCTATCTTACATGCATTGTTTCACAGCAGTTTTTTGTTGTTTGGGTTTTTCTTTTTTCCTACTCACCATTAAATGCTGCTTGTACTTCGTTGATGTGAAAACTGCAAAACTGCCGAACCGATTAGCCCATTTGTGCTTGTAGTGAATGTCGCATAAAATCGTGTCTTATCCATTGGCAGTTGATAAACTGATTGTATTTCATTAAAATAAAATGGAAATTCACCCGAGATACTGCAATTCAATCGTGCCTTTAGATATGTGGCCCAGTTATGTGCCAAGAGATTTTTGCCACCCACATCCTTTTTGCAAACTCGCGCTATACGCGAATACACAGCCTTTCCACAATTTATATACTCGACAGCAGTTTCGCGGAAAAAGAAGTACACATACTCGCCAATATCAAAGGAGCCCACAAAGTTTGGTTCTGTAAAACAAAGTTTAAATAATGTGTTAGTACAAATTATAAAAATATATATCAAATTGTATATCTATAAATTTCAATCCCAGCCAGATTTTTTTGAAAATTTTGATCAAAAAATATTTAAATATCATTCCCCAAGATGATTAAAAACGTTCAAATTTAAAAGCATTTTCCTGTTCGAAAATTATGTATGCGTAGGGAAGAAATATACCCTAAATGTGATTATAACTTTATAAGACATATTTTCTTGTGAACTTCATGATTCAAAAAATGTGTGTATGTGAAACAATAAGAGTTTCAATGAAAACTAAAGTTTTAACATGTATAAAATTCATTACTCAGGTACAACAAATATAGTCAGAAAAGATTCAGAAAGCTGAATTAAAAATGATTATTATTAGTGATTTTTGGGACAGAGTATAGTTTTTTAAAATTTTTTCAAAAGGAGCTTTTCGGCCGATAAATAAAAGACAAAAACTTTTGTTTTTTAAAACGGTTTTATTTAGCTTGAGTTGACAGGCATGGCCGCATGCACGGCCGCACGGCCGTTGTGAACGAATCTTGT
This sequence comes from Eurosta solidaginis, assembly GCA_029619165.1. Taxonomy (NCBI): domain Eukaryota; kingdom Metazoa; phylum Arthropoda; class Insecta; order Diptera; family Tephritidae; genus Eurosta; species Eurosta solidaginis. The sequence continues at coordinate 13,170 of JARSSU010038985.1, forward strand.
AATTGAAATTGGCATGGATCGAGATATTCAAAAAAAACTCGCATTTGTGGTCCGATTTGGCTCATATTTGGAACACATAATACACGCCTAGAATAGAAATGGACCTGTGAAAAAAATCGTCGCTAGGTGGCGCATGGAACGAGATATTCACAAAAAATCGTATTTGTGGTCCGATTTGGCTCATATTTGGAACACATAATATTTTTTTATTTTTTTTAATTAGATACATGCAAGAATAAAAAGCGACTTATGAAAAAAAAATCGCCGCTAGGGAACACATAATATTTTTTTATTTTTTTTAATAGATACATACAAGAATAGAAAGCGACCTATCAAAAAAATCGCCGCTAGGTGGGCGCACGATCGAGATATTCACAAAAATCGTATTTGTGGTCCGATTTGATTTGGTCCATATTTGGAACAGATAAAACATACATGAATAGAAAGCGACCTATGATGGCCGATTTGGCTCATCTTGGAACAAATATTGCATACAGTCCAGTAGAAGTGACATCAAAATATTTTGGAGTTGAGGAAGAGGGACAAGCATACGTGGCGCAGAGTCGAGTAAGTATTTGGAGGATATGTATTGAGGACTTAGGTTGTAACAAATTGTCAGGAAAGAGTCCTTGTAATAATGAGTCACTAAATGAACAAATAGAAAAGAAATAATAGGCAATTAAATAAAGACTAAAAACTTGAAAATAAAATAATCAAAAAAAAGTTTAAGTTAAACGGTTTATTGAAAACAATGCTTTACACTGAAATAATATAATACGAAAAGCTAGAAATAATTAGGTAGTCCTAGGTACTAGTCGTCAACTCCTTATCAATCTAGGGCGTTGATCAGGCAATTAAGATAAAAGCGTTGGACGCGTCATATTTCTCTATTGATAGTCATAAGTAAAACCAACTGAATCAGGTTATGCTACGCCTCACATTTTTTAGAAATTTCACACGCGCCCACGCTTTTATTTAATTGTCTGATCAACGCTCTAGATAATAAGGAGTGTGATGACTAGTACCTAGACCTACCTAATTATTTTCTAGCTTTTCGTATTATTATTATGTCATGTAAGTGATTGTTTTTCAATAAAACCGTTTAACTTAAACATTTTTTTTTAAATTATTTTATTTCTTATTCTTCTACGCGTTTCGATGATCTTCATCAGGGAGTCCTGGTTTATTCTAATAAAACATAAACACAAAAACAAACATTAAAAAGTTATTAATAACTAACATCAAGCAATAACATATTTCCAACAGTTCACTTAATTTAACATAATACAATAACATTGAAGCTGAAATTTTGTCTTTAGACTAACATTTAACATAAACGTTTACCTTTAACATAAATTGTTTGCTTTTTACATGTAACATTTATTAACAAAAGTTTTTTGTCTTTTTATTTATCGGCCGAAAAGCTCCCAGCCAGCATTTTTTGAAAATTTTGATCAAAAAATATTTAAATATCATACCCCAAGATTATTAAAAACGTTCAAATTTAAAAGCATTTTCTGTTCTGAAAATTAACGTATCGTCGGGAGAAAAATGTACCATAAATGTGATTATTCTTGAATAATCATTTATGATTCCTATTTCGAAACGCTTTTTATACATATTTGATATCATTGTAAAATTGAGCTTTAATAGTTTTAGAGTATTATTTGACTGCTTTTCACATTCATTTGCTGATCATATTCGTGAATATATTTCAATCGTTTGTATGTTGAGATTTTTGAATGCCATTATAATGCATTTATTATTCATATCTCATTCAAAATGGGATACTACATAATAATCTTATTTCATCAGGGGAAGAAATCATGCGAAAGTGAGCTATTCGAACCACAGCTAACTCGCAAACAACTTGACCGATATACACTGCGACTACAACATCCAACATCAGCATTATCGTCTGCGTCTTAAAATACGGATACGATACGGGATTGTTGAGCCCGTATCAGGTATGTCAAGATAGTTTCACTTACCTGGGGTTCAAATAGCTCACAACCTATGTATTGACCAATCATTATGTATTTTCTGGGAAGCGGAAGGGGAGAAATGGTTGGGGAAATCTTCGTTCAAGAGCAGCATTACATTATTTTTGCTTGAAGAATATCTTTTTGCATAAAAATACAATTTTTATATATTTTTTTCTTAGCTTCATGATTGAAAAAATATGTGTATGTGAAAAAAAATAAAATTTTGAATGAAAAATAAAATTTCAACAAGTATAAAATTCATTATTCAGTCAACATATATATTCTTAAAAGATTCATAAAGTTGAACGAAAATGTTATAATTTTTGATCACCAAAGGCAAACACATTTGATTCAAATATGATTCCAAAATGTGATTGAAAAACTATATTAGTTTTTGATCATCAAGGTAAGTATATTTGGTTATTCTTTTTGTAGTCTTTTATGAAATATTAAAATTTAGTCATTAAGGACTTCAAAAATGATTCCGAAAAGTGATCGAAAAATGCTTTTTCAGTTTTTGATGATCAAAAGTATCATATTTGAATATTTCTTTTGTTCAATTGTATGATAACTCACTTATTAGTCAGAAAGAGTATCAAATTGTAATGATATGTAGGAAAATTCATAATTGAATCACCTAAATGCTGAGTGGGCTCCTTTGAAAAATTTATTAAAATGATTATTTTGATCACCTAAAGTAAACACATTTGATTCAAATATGATTCCAAAATTTGATTGAAAAACCTATATTCAGTTTTTGATCATCAAAGGTAAGCATATTTGATTATTCCTTTTGTTGGTTTTTATGAAATATTAAATTTAATCATCAAAGGACTTCAAAAATGATTCCAAAATGTGATCGAAAAATGCTTGTTAGGTTTTGATCATCAAAGGTATTCTTATTTGATTATTTCTTTTGTTCAATTGTATGATAATCATTATTTAGTCAGAAAGGGTAATCAAATTGTATTGATTTGTCAGGGAAATTCAAATTTAATCACCTAAATGATGAGTGGGATATCTCTTCTAATCAACATCTACACATATATAAGTAGGCAAGCTGAAAATGGTGCTTCCCCTTTTACGGCAAAGCTATAATTCTAAGGTATAAAAATTATACATATATGTATCAATAATCGATAAGCCATCAAAAAATATTGAATAAAGCGCTAGAATCCACTATCTATCTATTTAAATATGCCACACGCATAATTTTCGAACTCCTTTTTTGGATGCAACGTTTTGGCCGATTTGTTAAGTAACACCATTTTGTTGGAAATTGAGCTCTTTAGTGCATAGGGGGTTATTTTTTGGGGCGTGGCATCTGATATAAACCAACGTATGAAAACTCAAATCTGAGCAATGATACTTGGCAGACAAATGCTCAATATCAATCTTACAGTGGATGAAATTGGGAAGAATTGGAAAATCTTCTTCTACAGCTTAAGTCACATTTTAGTAATCTAAACCATTCTTTTTCTAAGTACCATTTTTTTCAAAAATGACTTTTGATGCAGTTTGGTAGAACAAAAACCCTAAACAACGAATTTACTTCCTATACCTTATTATGGGTTTTGGCCCATCCACAGGGTTTAACCTCTTTTTCCTAGTTATGGGCTGATTTCCATATAATCGCATTATCATGGCGTAGGTTAAAAACTATGTACAAAGAGCTGAAATACCTAAAACGCCTGGTTAGTGAATTTTGGTTTAGAGCTACCCAACATAAACACCGCGTTGTACAAAGGAGGAGGATTTGGGCGAAATGGACTGTGGAACATCTCAAATAAAAAGATATTTGTAAATCCCAGGTCTAGAAAGGATTAGTCGAATTTTCGACCCGGGTAATGCTAGTATTTATTTAAAAATGGCACCACTACCAATGCAAAACACGTATTTGAACTATGGGAGATTTTACACTCACATCACGAACTCAACATGTACTTCATGTTGTTGTGCTGAGAAAACCAGCAGGCCTTGTTCTAACAGACTAGCATTTGATCATGGCGGCACCAAACAAAGTTCCATGTACTTTGTTTTTGTAAATCAATGGACTAATGTCAAAATCGTACCGTGCCGGAAAGTGATGTATAAAATCATATAAAAAAAGTACAAATCAGCTGTCACCGAGCTGCCAACTTGTATAGTTCCGCCATGGATTTGATCTTGTGAGACAATGAACGAAGAGTGTGTTCATTGGGTTGGGTCGATTTGTATGGACGAAAGTTAACCTATATACCGCCATCGATTTTTCGATAGGATTTGGGCTTAGGAAAAAAAAGTTCCACTACGCATACCCAAACAAATAATTTTACTAAATCTCCATAAAAGAATTTTTTTTTCAAAAAACTGCACTCACCAATTTTGTATTTGCCAAATGATACGAAAAAAATACATAAAAAATGATTTGGAGCCATGAAAAGGAAAAAAAAATTTTTTTGGCGGGATTTTATTAAAAATTAAAAAAAAATTTTGGTAGAAAAAGTATTTTTTATTTTATAGAAAATCTCCTAAAAAATTATGAGTTTTCACTGAGAGCTTTTCATGGCCGAAATACACTCGGAGTGCTTGTCAAACACTGCCGACGGGGCGACCCCGCTTAGAAAAAATTCCTTATAATTGAAAAAACTTGTTTCTAAAATTTTTGATGTTGCTTTTTCCAGGTCGTGAACACAGGATCTTCGGTGTGGACGGCGGAGCACGCTACCATTACACCACGGCGGTCTCCATCCGGTTAGGTTAAAAGCACATTGTCATTCCTAAAGTTGAAGTAACCTTTACTGTATCAGCTACCGCGGATCGAACCACTTCATGGAGTCAGCAATCTTAACTATCGCTCTTGTTTCGAGTTTCGATACCTCCGCAAGATCATTGAAAAATGGTTGACCTAGAGCAGCCAATTTTCTTCTACGTAGTGTAAGTAGTTGTACAGAATATGCTGCATGCTTTCCTCCTCCTCAAAACATCTGCAGCTATGGTAGTAACCATGAGTTTCGACGCCCATTGTAGCAGCGTACGACCAGTGGTAAACCTTACCAGAGACGCCAGCCTTGACTTAGTCAGATAAAAAATGTGTTAAAGCGTCTTAATAATAGGAAGGCTAAACCGACCTTGATGAATCGCATGTAGGAAGTGCTGACCAAGACATATTTGCTCTGCCAATTGTGTTCGTGACATGTACCCATTTAACGCTGATACTTAAAAGCTGAACCATCTCATTTCGAGATCTGCGGTATTCAGTGATCAGCTTTGTGTTGTCGATACATTAGTACAAGGACTTTCAAAAAGTAAAATTGTGAACAGTGAAAATCTTACTGGGAGTGCAACAAAATAGTGGTACTGAAAAAACGTTGAGTCTATCTTTAAACTCAAATATTTTCTGAAAAATGCATTAAAGGTGGGCCCATGTTATCGGCCGGACATTTTTTTTTGTTTTGAATGGAGAGCGTTCCATATTGCAGTTCAAGTTTTGGTTAAGCACATTAGGACTGTTTTCTCTATAATTTTATTAACGTCTTAAATAAGTTACATGCGAACGTGTTGAAAAGCTATTATATAGATACTTAGATTTCATTTCAAAAGAGAAAGATTTTAGATAGCAGTCTGGTGCAATTTCTGAGCCAGATGATTTGTTAGTTTTTTGTCTTTAGTTTGACAAAGCTTCCTTTTATAAACCTACTTATTCAAAAATAGATGTCGCTGCACGGCCTTTATCTTTCATACGGCGAATTGGTTTGAATTTGTTTGCAACAACCTTCCATGGATTAGCTGTGGTTACGAGCATGTGGGAATCCAAGACAAATTCAGTACAAGGTGGTGTTATCCCATCAGCTGATTGCATCTTTTTGATATTTTCCAAGCATCGCCTTGGTTAACAAGATGCCAGTTAATTGAAAATCAATTATAATTTTCGTTTTGGCTTGACATTTTTTTGTACGACGAATTGAGTTGCATTCGCTTTTGCCACTACCTGGTATAGACTCGCCATGGGCGAAGCTATACAAGATGGCGCCAGAGAGACATTCAAATAAATATAAATGAAAATTCGGTGTATTTTGTTTTTTGTAATTCTATGGACTTATGTCAAAATCATACTGCACCGGAAGTTTAAAGGGCCCATTACTGATACTTAGCATAGACTTGACTTGACTTGAGAACTGCACTTACAGTTCTGTTAAATGAACATTGCATGTTACTGATTACTCAAAACTTAGCAACACTTAACTTGACTTGAAGTCTGGTGAATTTTGATTTTCTATGTAAGTTCTAAGTGACGTTTACATTTTGAGATGCCATTTGTTTGTTTCCATTTCATTTTGACATTTTGTCATAAAATTGACATTTATTGATTATGATGCCAGATTGTATGCGCTAAGTGAAGTATAATCGTGGCTAAGTTGCCCAGTTTACGCCAAGTCAAGTCAAGTCTATGCTAAGTATCAGTAATGGGCTCTTTAAGTGTCAAATCATTATAATTGTTTCTGTCAAATCATATTAAAAAGTTTCAATCAGCTGATTTGCGGTCGTTACTTGTTTGGTTTCGCAACGGTTACGAGTATAGAGCGTTCGACAAATTTTCATTAAGCTCTCAGTGAGACAATGTAAAAAAGGAACTAACATGCCAACCGCACTGCGTTTTTTTGCGCACGCAAACAACCGCCGTTTTTTGCTCTAACCTAAATAAGCATGCATTGCGACAGTATAAAGCATGTGTGGAAACGTCAAATCTAAATGTCACGCAGAACAAAAATTGGAAATCGAGTTAGGTTTTCCACGCAGGAAATTCAATTTGGGTTGCTCTCATATAAGTTGTATGTGCGTGAGACATTTTTGACAGAAAATGACCTACGTGCGTTTATATTAGGTGGCTGTATCAAATGTAAACAAAAGCTTGTTCGAGCACACCGTATTTCGTATTGCCGTGAGATGAATGTCAGTCAAAAAAAATTTCATAGATTTCGATTACTGACATCTTGTTGTACAAGGCTTTGTATGGAAAATTATCAAGAAGAACCAATCAGCTGATGGGATAGAGAAACAAAATAACAACATAATAGACACTTGGAAAAATATATACTGACTCTATTGCCATTTATGAAAAGCATAATGGCGATAATATCGTTGAAAATGTAAACATTTGAAATGTGATGTTGTGACCATTTCATATGATGATAGTTTCAATTCACCTTGTGGGTATTTGATGGGGTCATAAGGTCAATTGATGTTATCGCCCTTATCACACTCCTCCCATGAAACATTTGCGTGAGAGGCACATTCCAAAGCTCAATTATTAGCGGCTCAACTTTGTCACATACTGAAATTTTTGGTTTTCAAGGTACCAGTTTTCTAGTCAGCGCACAAACAAAACCAAAATATGTTTACCTAGATAGTAAAATGTGTAAGCATTAAGGAGGAAACGGCAGAACTAAATACGTGCATAAATATATAAACGAGAACCTGTATAGGTACATACATATGTATGACTACACCAGAACCTACACTTTTCATGAATGCAGAACCACACAAAAACATCGAGCGTAAATTTCATTAAATCATAATTTTCACAACACCAACAGTTTCAACCTCAAACATAATCTGGCGTCATGTACTTTTAATCCAAGATCGCGGCAACACGCGCATATCCCTACCTACCTTTGACACAAACAAAGTACCACATCTTGTACATACGTACATAATTCGCCCTTCTTTTCACACCAGAATCAGCATCTTCCCCTATTTCGCAAAATACAATTTTGTAGGCACTTGTATGCTTACACTTGGAGGCACTCTAAAGATGCTAATACAATTAAAGTCTTTTCAGTTTAGCAGGAAAATTAATTAAAACTTTTATTGCAGAAGATTAAATGGAAAAGGGCGAAATATATTTACTAGCACGGTGGTGAGGCCCAACGAAGCTTGTTCACTTTAAATGAAAAGCTCTACATCATTTATGAATTGTGAATGGTCGAAATCTTATTAGTTTTAGGTTGAATGGCGTTAATATAAATTTGATTAGTGATTATACAGCTAAGTATTTAAGATAAATAGGAAATATTGCCAAATTATAAGTTTTTAATAGAATAGGATGGTAATAAATTGTACTTCACTCCAAATATGGAGCGAGCAGTACCATGATTAGGAACAAGTACCAAAACGAAATGGGCGATGAAAGCTTTTGCCAAATTCAAATCTTCGGGACCAGATAGGATTTTGCCTGCTATGCAGGTGGAACGATTGTAGAATGGCTTAGAACAATCTTTGGGGGTTGCATGAAACTGAATCACGTCCTGAAATCTTGGAGAACAACTCGAGTAGTCTTTACACAGAAAGTGAGAAAAGCCAGTAATTTGCACTTGAAAGACTAAAGGCCTATTAGTTTGACATCTTTTCTGCTCAAACCCCAAAAGAGAGATTAATAGATGTGTATATTAAGTCAACCATGAATTGATCATTACTATCTTCAGCACAACATAAAAGGCAAGTCAGTTGATACTGCAGTGGATAGGATTGTCATGAAACGAGCAATCATGGACAGTCTGAACTCGATTCAAGTATATCCCGCTTTAAAAAATTGTTCTAGCGCCATGCTTAGATGAAGAATAATCGGAATGGGGTCGCCGCACAATGTGGTATTATCACCACCACTATAGACGCTGGGCATCAATCAATTGATTAGGCGGTTTGACAGAGGACTACTCAAAATTCACCGCGAATGCAAATGACGTTTCTGTCATCATAAGCGGCGGATGTCTACCAACAACCAACTCTATGATAAATCAGGAGCTTCGGGATATACATGCCTCGTCATCTGAAGTCGGATAAAATATCTAGTCGGACAAAATATATAGGAATTATACTAGATGGTAAGTTGTCGTGGAGACTCCATGTGGAAGAGAAAGCGAAGAAAGCCTCAGTGGCACTGCATGCAGAGCTGGATTTCGATTCAATTTTTAATCGATTCAATCGATCTTCTTTAAAAAATAAACAATCGCTTTTCGTTTTAGAATCGTTCGATTTTTGTAGCCTTCGAAGTTTTGATCATCTTTCGGCAACTGTACCTATTTCATATTTATTGATAAAAACGTGCAGAAAATATATTTGTTGTATTTTTTTATAAACTTAGCTTTATTGGCGCGTATTCACAGATCAAATCAAATAGTGTTTGAATTTTCAAAAACCTGACTTAAAAACCATGAACTATGACTACACGTCATGATGATGGTGGCTCTGAGTAAAATGAGAAATATGAAGAAATTTTATTATCACCAACAATTGGCGCTTTGCCGATATTTGGTATTTCAGTTGCGCAAGTCAGCCTAGCTATCACGGCTTCAACATAACTGACACCAATTGCGAGCACCAAGGGAGGTCAAGTCTTCTTGGCGGAGGTCTTCCGCTTTGTCTGTTTCCAAATACGGATGCCGATAGGAGCACTTGCTGTGACGAAATTTTTCATGAATTCCCATAACAAGACCTATCGGATGGTTCGACGGAGATGACCATAATTCATCGGCATGACTTTTCTCTTGAAAATGGCCATGTTATCGACTCTCGATACCGCAGCTATGATGAGAGATTAATAGAGGGTTATTACCAAGAGTTGGCCTCCTTGTGATATCTAAGCTAACATTTCGGAGAAGGCAGAACCAGCAGAAGAAATGCCTGCGCACAAAATTGGAATATCTGGAAAAAAACACAGAAAGCATGATATTTAGGTATCGAATACACTATCAATCTCACTCCGATGGGAGGAACCAGTGAATAACCCTGTGGTACTCCTCGACGTTGTCAAAGAGCCTCAGTCAATGAAGTGAAAGAAACTGGCGAGATTTTTTAGCGGTACAACCTTGGTAAACAATTGAGCAGCAATCACTATTTTCAGCTTGATTTAATCGATTCTCCAAAAAAATCGAATCGAGTACAGTTCTAACTGCATGTACGCAAGAGGATGATGGGTTCAACGTTGAGCCTACTGTCCTATTTCTCTCATTGCATTATTAACGGCAATTGTGGCATATATTACTATAAAAAAAAACACTTAAAAAACTTCTTCGTCAATTCAGTTCCACTTTTTCAATTTATCATATTTTAGGAAAAACTAGTATGAATTTTGTAACTGAAACTATGCAAACCAATCTTTAAACCATTTTCGGGTAAATTCGAAATTTGGAGAATATGTTACGAATATATCAAACTTTTCATACGGAGCTCTCCAAATACGACTGCGAGGAGCTGGTAAGACACATGCATCAACTTCTATGGTCGAATGAGTCCATGCCCAACAATTGGAATCTAAGTGTTCAACAACAAAAAAAACCCCAAATAAAAACAAACTTGATTTGCTGTGAATGCGTTGCCGTCTTTGATGGTGAAATTACATTCTATGAAAATTAATTTTCTTCGACGAATTTCATTTTGTGTATGAAAATCGAAAATCAATTTGCAAAAATATGCAAATTTAGTTATGTTCTTATTAAGGCTGATTCAACCGAAATTGTCGAATGTAATGATTTCAGTTTGCAAAGTTCTTTTTTCATCATTCTTGTAAAGACAATATTGAGTTTTGGTTGATGAAATTGATAATCATTGATATGAAAATAATAAGATATTTGTTTGTTTGCTTTTTCTTACTAATTTCATAACGCTAACAAAGGCATACATATGTTTGAAGCATTACAAATCGATATACATGCATACACTGAAAGAAAAACAAAAGGTACAATCAACAGTGTCATATCAACTCAGCCGATATTTCACAAATAGTTGTTGAATCAATTTCGCACAAATTGTTGATTCTGAATTAACCGTCTCAACAGTCAAATTAACAAAAAAAAGTTCGTGAAATGGCAATTTATACCATTTGGGCAATTTATTACGCAATCTATCATATAATAAATTGCCAATTTAAAAAAATTGCGTGATAAATTGTTTCAAACTGCAAATGCAACCTTGTAAAGTGTGTTTATTGGGTAGATTTAAACATCAATTACGCATGGCTCAACTATATGGTTGGCTCATCTCATCAGCTGATCTTATTTTTTTCATTTCACTGGAGTAGGGATTGTAAAAAGAAGATGGCAAACTCAAAATGAAACCAAAACATTGAACACATTTTCTTACAACACACAAAAATTTTAAAATTTTTATGTTTTCTTCCACTCCATTCGCCTAATACCAACAGCCATATTTTGACAGTCTGAACAAAGGTATGTTGTTGCTGTAGAGATGAGCCAACAATCTATCAAGTTACTATTGTGTAAGCTAAATTGAGTTGTACGAACACCACTCAATTTAAATCGAAATTGCCTCAATTTACAGAGATTTCTGTAGCACGATATTCATAAGAACGAGTGAGCGCCGTGCGCCTAAGTTTCTTTAAAATTAGTTGATGCGTTTGTATAATATTTACCTACAGTTATTTGCTCTTGAAATGAGCAATGAAATCAGTTCGTTTTACAGAAGAATCAGCTAGATTGAAAATCTTTTATTTTTATAGAACATTGTTAACTTGAGCCCAAGAATTTTCTTTTGTTAAGTAGCTAAACAAACATCAAATTTGTTTTCTTGACTCAATTGAATTAACCATAATGCGATCAATTTTATTGCATAACTGTTAATTCAAGAACACCAAACTTGATTTAATGATTTTACTTGCTTCATTTCTTTCGGTGTAGAAGCGAAACGTATGCATGGATTCAAAAAAGCGTAAATTTTGCGCTTAAAGATTTAAATCCTGTTTTTTGCACAAATATTTGGTTTGTTTTATAAAATATTATTGTAATATAAAATTTGTAATGATTTTTCTACTTACTATCCAACCATTTCGAGTCATATTTTAGTGTTCGTTTAAATTTATATTCCAAACGTTTGCTGTGGTATTGTATAAATCAGTACGGAAAATCACTGTGTCGCTTTTGTGAAATTCTGCATTAGTGCCTGAGTACTGCAATTTAAAGTGCATAAAAAAACAGTCTGTAAGTTCTACAGAAATACAAAAATGAATAAATAGTCTTAATACAATGTAACCTAAATATATGCATCAATATTAAAAATTGGGGGATTCGCTTTGTCTTACAAACAATACACGAATTGCACGAATCGTAAAGTTACAACAAAAAAGCCCACGCTAATATTGTATGCCCTCCGTGCTATTTATGTTCTGCTTAAATGGTATTCTTCTCATTACCTCAATAAAAACTTTAGAAATAATGCTATTATGCTATTGCTCCGCAATTGAGTGCTATCGCAGTATTGCACAGGATATATAAGATCAATCCGTACCCCTGCAAGCCAAAGCGAATTCCCTAATATCCTTTGAACTCGAAAATTATGTTTTCTGGATACATAAGAGGATTGTGCCGGGTATTCGAAAGATTTCCGAACTCTCATTAACTTTCGGGGCAGTCGCCAGTTTACTTTCGGTTTCGCGATCATTTCGTGCCTATATCCGCATTGTTTTGTTGCTTATTTCGTTACTACTTCGAGAATATTTTAAATTGTTTTCAGGGTCGGAATATTTCTGGATTATATTACCCTTATATCGGTAAAATTTTGGCTGTATCTCCAGATTAACATTGAGTTAATCAAATACGCTTCAGGACTATCTCCGGACAATTTTGCACTTATTTTCGAAATTATTACGCGACTTTTTCTTAATCTAAGAGTCATCTCGGATCTATTTCTAAATCATTTTTAAGATTATACGTTAATTCAAATACAGTATATGGCTAGTTTCAGGATAAAAAGAGTTATTTAATCGTTTTCTCTATTGCATTTGTAGAACTGGAGGGGGAAGTTGCTTGAAATCCATTCAAATAAGGTTCCCAAAATAAAGAAAATAAATATAAGGCGCCATTTACCTCAGCAGTGATTAAGGAAGAGGTTCTCTTCAATTTGCGGCGCACTACTTTTTAATTTCTTCTACAAATTTCCTAGGCGGTACCTACTTTTTATTCCGACTCTAAATGGCAGAAATTCACTCGAAGTGCTTGTCAAACCACAGCCGGGTTCCCGAAATGTTTCCAGGAACTCCCAGAATAATTGAGTAAAATGCTAGGAAAATACATTGGGAGCTATCGCAAAGGAGATCTCTCAACTAATAGAGAATTTGCCTTTAACAATGCAATGTTAAACAATTAGAGAAATAGCAACATTAACGATGTCATAGGACTACGTTGATCTTTTCCGTTCATCTATCTCTTCCTTACTCGAGGAATTTGGGGTCGCCAGAGCCTCTTATGCTAAACAAACTGGTATAAATTAATTACAGATTGCGCTTCACTACCCCTTAAATCTCTTAATACACTCTAAGTAGCTACTACCCCTCCTATGGCTGTGTATTTTATTTTAAACTTATTTATATATACTTTTGCTTCTGTTAGATATAATTCATGGAAATGTTTATATTCAACAAAATATTTTACTTACCAGTCCTGGTAAATTTCCTGGATTTCCTTCTTCGACATAAATCGCAGTTGAATTATCCATTGGATCGTAAGGACATTTTGCAATACCCAAACCAACCCCGATAACATACTCTGAGCGGGGTAAATGTGTAAGATTGGACTGAATGAAAAGAGGAACAAATATTTATTAGCATGAGTGATTCCTATATACAAAAAGGAATTGTATTTGAAACTTTGGACTGACGAGCATGAAGCTATAAAAATTACTTGAAATTTATTATGGGGCCTTGTATATAGAAGCAAACAATTTTCGTGAGTACAAAGTACTTCTGAAGTTCGACGTGTAAACAAAAGTACGTCTAAATAGTGATGCATTCAAATTAGCTAGAGCTCGCCCACGAGTTTATGTTGAGCCACAGCAGAGACAAACTTTTCCAGAAATAAACAAGTTCAAGCTTTTTGAGAAGAGCTACGTGGGCTTCTTATTGGTGGAAACCGATACCGAAGAGGTATTGTTCAAACATCGGCGAATTACAATCTTCAAATTATCGGTTTGTTATCGCACAATCATCGGCTACGTCTTGGTTTCATATCGGCTTGTTGCTGACGGGTTAAAGATGTGTCATCGATTTTATATTGAAGTTTTTCTGTATCTGTTTTTCATAAATTTTACATGTTTCAAATTGGTTTCACTCCGAGAAGATATAGAATTGATAACTTTCTGATAACAAATCGATATATTTTCGGTACATTTTCGATAAAATAATCGGGAAACTTTCGATAACAAGCCAACCAAAAATTGATACTTTCTGATAACAAATCGATATATTTTCGTTACATTTTCGATAAAAAAAATTGAGTTATTTTCGATAGCAAGCCAATAACATGATGATAACTATTTGGTAGGTTAGGTTAGGTTGGACTGGTCGATTCAAGAAGACCTCACATAGACTGAATGAGTCCGTAGTGTTACCAGAAGTTTGTTTAACGACCGAACTGAAAAACCCTATCAAAAAGCCCGACCCATGTTATAAAATAAACTCTGTCTTCTTGCTAAATACTAGAAGCCTTCTAGGAGCTATTCCATTTTCTGCTGCATGATCTTACAGCGGGATCAGCTAGAACTAAAGCTAGAGTCTTAGCTTGGAAAGCACAGGGTACGAGCACAAAATGTGCTCGGTCGTTTCCTCTTTCTACAGCGAGTTAATTTATGCAAGTTAAGTATACCAAGGAAGCGCGAAGGAAGCCGACAACTTCAAAGCCCTAAAAATTGCTGTTAACCCACAAAATACATTTTTTTTTCACAGATATATATATTTTTTGCAATGTGCGGAAAGAATGATAGAAAAATCGTCCAATTTTGTTTTTTTCATGGATAATGGAGATATAAAGTATTTTAAGTAGGAACACTGGCTGTGAAAAATTATATACCATATGGGTGAAATTTTCTAAAGTATATCGGAACTCTTCGATGATAGAAGTTTTTTTAATTAAGCATTTTTTCGTTGACTTAAAAAATAAAAAAATATTGAATTGATATTTTTTCGAAATTCGATTTTAATTCGAAGTTATAACACTTTTAGTTTTCTTCAACAAGTTAAACCTTTCGTAACAAAGCATTTGCCAAATGGTACTACAACATGGAGTTTTTAGCGGAATTTTGAAACCACAAAGTTTTCATACCAAGAATTCCCTTACTATTGAGAGATATGCCTTTCCTGCTACTGTTAATGGTTATCCTCGAACTTATAAGTAGACATTGCGAAATCGAATCTAGTAGGAAATTGAATGAACTGGAAATTGAAAGGAATACCACCAATAGCAGGAGGGTTTTGAGTTGACACTGCGAAAAACCGTTTGTTTCATACATATACAGTCCAAATAAGAGCACAAAAAATTTCGTATACAATTCCATTAAATTTGTTTCATTTGTTTTGCACGTTTTTATGGAAAGGTACATCAGCCCTGTGTGATAATACCTAATTTTAGGGTACTTGAACCCAATGTATTCAGTTGGCTGCCTGAAGTCTATAGTTAGTAGAACATGTGTTGAGAATACTGTAGGAAAACAAATTATGGGCCTAAAACTTTTCTCAAGCTATAATACATTTTATGATTTAGGGTCTCATTATTAGTTGTTATGGAGTGTAGTTTCACTCAACAGATCTTGTGCTATTGCAAAAATTTGTTCTTAATCTTTATATTGTGTATGTGCTCATATTTCGTTAAACATATTTATATTTATTTCCTTTGATACTTACGTGAATGACATAATCCTTGGGATTGTGCGCATTTGTTCCACAAACGTAAAGCCTGTTACCGCCTTCCATTGATTGTATGACACGTATGTGATTTTTGCAATCAAATATCTGATTTGAAAAAGAAAAGTAGATAATACAAAGTCAGCATTAAGAATAAAATCCCAAGTTGCTGTATGCATTTGTATGTCATAGTTAATACATACAATACAATAATATATACAATAGAACTGAGTGTTGAATGGAGAAAATAGCAAAAGATTTGCAATACGCAACAGTTTAATATGAAAGTTGTTTTTCTCATTTTTCAATTGTTTTTCTATTTAGTTTACATACTGTCACTTAGCGCTACAAAATTGTGTTTAAAAAATATATATGTATATAGCAGACCCGGCAGATGTTGTTCTGCCCTAAACTTGGTCTATCTGCGTACATTTTAATAAGCTTTTTTATTCTAACTCTGCCCTCTCCCCTCTATACTTTTTCCTAATATTTGACACTCCTTCGTCCGTATTTGTCGCTTCATCCATCTCCATCTTCGTCTCATTCTACTCTTTCTCAGTCTTATTCTCCTTCTCTCTTTCTCTTCTCTCAAGTTTTTCTCATTCATCTTCATCTCTTATTGCCAGTCCCGGAGGGTGGTATGTATTTGGTTCCAGTCCCATTCCGAGTCTCAGTCTCAGTCCCACTCCGAGTCGCTGTCTCAGTCCCAGTCCTAGTCCTAATCCCAGTACCAGTCCGTCTCTGGTCGGAAAAAAGGATCGTAAACACTAACATAGGCAAATTATATACCAATTTCAGGCAAACGAAAACGACGCATGTAAATATGTATGTGGGTATTATTAATTCACGTCTCTATTTTGGCTTCGCATGCATATTTATCAGTTTGCCAGGTTGATGCGACTACATCGAATTTCACAATAGAAATTAATTTAGAGCTCTCAGCAACAGCTTCATTTGATATCCATATTACCACACATTCTAGGGGTATCGGGGTCCACGCTTTGGCCTATATCTCGAGACCCTAGTCACTAGGGCGGGGTCGATTTGTGGGGAGGCAAAAAAATCGCCCATTGCTCTGTGAAAATCATATTCTAGGGATCAAAATAGAAACTTTGCCGAAGGAACCATACCTCTGAAACGAATTCTGATGTCCCCACCCCAATTTGGGTAGAACTTTTGGTCGGTGCAAATTTTTAAAAATTCCACTTTGACCCATTTAGAGTTCTCCAATCGAGTCCAAATGTATGACCGACCCACTCACTTTGGAGGCCCGACCCACCGATGCCAGTGGCACACCCCTGGAACCTCCAGGGGGGTTCACCATGTACGATTTTCACAGAGCAATGAGCGATTTTTAATCGACCCGCCCTAATAGTCCACCCAGCGGCATAATATATTACTCTGTACTAAAGCACCCATCAACAGCTTTCATTTTGATATCCATATTGTATAAACACTGTCTAGCATTCACGGCCAACGTTTTGGCCTATATCTCGAGACCCTAGTCACCCAGGGGTATACAAATTACTCCCCTTACTTAAGCACTTATCAGCAGCTTTCATTTGTTATCCATATCCTATAAACACATTCTAGGGGTACCCTGGTATACGTTTGAGCAAATTGACTGACGCATCTCTTCAAACACCGCGACCAACTAACACACATTTTAGCCTTTCCTTTTATATATATAGATTGTTAAATAATTATATGTTTTTAATTAAACACCAGGATTTACACGGAGTATATACGCACCACCTGAAGATATGAGTGCCGATGCGCTATACGTAACATTTTATTATTACGTATAATCATTAAAAAAAATTGCAATAAAAAAATATTGCGAACATAAGATGAGATGTACCTATCCTATATGTTCTGGGTCACCGTGGTCCACATTTGGTCGATCTCTCGAAAACGCATTCACATATGCAACTACGGGCCACTCCCTTTTAAAACGCTCATCAACACCTTTAATTTGATACCCATATCGTACAAACACATTTTAGAGTCGCCCCTGGTCCACCTTTATGGCAATATCCGGAAATGGGCGTCCACCTATAGAACTATGGCCCACTCCTTTCAAAATACTCTTTAATCCCTTTATTTGATACCCATGTCAAACAAACACATTCCAGTGTTACCCTAGGTTCATTTTCCTACATGGTGATTTTCCCTTATTTTGTCTCCAAAGCTCTCAGCTGAGTATGTATGTTCGGTTACACCCGAACTTAGCCTTCCCTACTTGTTATACTCAGTTGAGCAGAGCTCACAGAGTATATTAAGTTGATTGGATAACGGTTGGGTTGTACATATATAAAGGAATCGAGATAGATATAGACTTCCATATATCAAAATAATCAGGATCGAAAAAAAATTTGATTGAGCCATGTCCGTCGTCCGTCCGTCCTCCGTTAACACGATAACTTGAGTAAATTTTGAGGTATCTTGATGAAATTTGGTATGTAGGTTCCTGAGCACTCATCTCAGATCGCTATTTAAAATGAACGATATCGGACTATAACCACGCCCACTTTTCGATATCGAAAATTTCGAAAAACCGAAAAGTGCGATAATTCATTACAAAGACAGCTAAAGCGACGAAACTTGGTAATGAGTTGAAACTTATGACGCAGAATAGAAAATTAGTAAAATTTTGGACAATGGGCGTGGCACCGCCCACTTTTAAAAGAAGGTAATTTAAAGTTCTGCAAGCTGTAATTTGGCAGTCGTTGAAGATATCATGATGAAATTTGGCAGGAACGTTACACCTATTACTATATGACCTATAAAAATTAGCAAAATCGGAGACCCGCCCCACTTTTAAAAAAAATTTTTTGAAAGTCAAATTTTAACAAAAAATTTAATATCTTTACAGTATATAAGTACATTATGTCAACATTCAACTCCAGTAATGATATGGTGCAACAAAATACAAAAATAAAGAAATTTTCAAATGGGCGTGGCTCCGCCCTTTTTCATTTAATTTGTCTAGGATACTTTTAACGCCATAAGTCGAACAAAAATTAACCAATCCTTTTGAAATTTGGTAGGGGCATAGATTTTATGACGTTAACTGTTTTCTGTGAAATGGGCGAAATCGGTTGATGCCACGCCCAGTTTTTATACACAGTCGTCCGGCTGTCCTTCCGCATGGCCGTTACACGATAACTTGAGCAAAAATCGACATATCTTTAATGAACTTAGTTCACGTGCTTACTTGACCTCACTTTATCTTGGTATGAAAAACGAACGAAATCCGACTATGACCACGCCCACTTTTTCGATATCGAAATACGAAAAATGAAAAAATGCCATAATTCTATACCAAATACGAAAAAAGGGATGAAACATGGTAAGGTAATTGGATGTTTTATTGACGCGAAATATAACTTTAGAAAAACTTTATAAAATGGTGTAACACCTACCATATTAGGTACAAGAAAAGAAAAAGTTGTGCAGGGCGAAATAAAAAACCCTTAAATCTTGGCAGGTATTACATATATAAATAAATAGCGGTATCCAGCAGATGATGTTCTGGGTGACCCTGGTCCACATTTTGGTCGATTTCTGGAAAAACGCCTTCACACATATACAACTACCACCACTCCCTTTTAAACTCTCATTAATACTTTTAATTTGATACCCATATCGTACAAACTCATTATAGAGTCACCCCTGGTCCACCTTTATGGCGATATCTCGAAAGGCGTCCACCTATAGAACTAAGGCCCACTCCCTTTTAAAATACTCATTAACTCTTTTCGTTTGATACCCATATTGCACAAACGAATTCTAGAGTCACCCCTGGCTCACCTTTATGGCGATATCTCGAAACGGCGTCCACCTTGGAACTAAGGATTACTCCCTTTTAAAATACTCATTAACACCTTTCATTTGATACCCATATCGTACAAACGCATTCTAGAGTCAACCCTGATCCACCTTTATGGCTATATCCCTAATGGCGTCCACCTATAAAAATATAGGGCCCACTCCCTCATAAAATACTCTTAATGCCTTCCATTTGATACACATGTCATACAAACACATTCCAGGGTTTCCCTAGTTTCATTTTCATACATGGTTATTTTCCTTTATGTTGTCTCCAAAGCTCCAACTGAGTATGTAAGTTCGGTTACACCGAACTTAACTTCCTTACTTGTTTATTTTTATTTTGGTCAACTGCAAATTGTGACAGGTTGTGCAATTACGTTTGTTTTCACAAATATTTTGTGCTCGCAGCGTGAAAATTGTATTTAGTTTTCGTAAATTGAAATTCTTAACTCTGCAGCTGAGCATACGAAGTAACTTTTGTAAAAAATCGTATAATCGTAGTTACTTATGATTGCCGTTGTCATGTATATTCATTAAGATGAAAAATTGCTATTAGTGATGTGCAGAGCTGAGGAACCATACTGAGAATCCTTAAAGAAACCGGCTGTTATTCGGGTCTTAAAAACTTGAATCGCGGAAATGAATTGGTTGGAAAGCAAGACAGCAAGATCTTTAGTCATGACATACGTCCTCAGTATATGTTAAAAAACTTGAAGAAACAACTAAGAGTTTGAGTATCTATCGTACAAACTCACTAGCGGTTAAAAAAGGTAAAGATAACAGAAGGAGCAGCCATGACTCGGTACTAGGTCCCCATCTCCAGAATATTGCGTACGACAGTCAACGTGGTTGCTGGCATAGCAGTGCGAAGCTGCGGGCTTGCACATTTTAACAATGTACTCAAGAGAGCAACGTCAATAAAAAGCACAAAAACTTTCTTATCTGAATGACAATAAATAAAAAATAATTAAATAATAAAAGTAAAGCTTGATCGATTTAAGTTCTGTTCGATTGATGTTGTGGCAAGCAATTCCATACTAATTTTAAAACATGCCCTGATTATTTTTGTGATATTCGACGGAAAAAATGTGGATGTTGTTGGAAGATGGGGCCAAAGTGATATTGCTGGGAGAAATACGGAGCCAAAAGATCCGTTGCGTTGGCACCCTTGCATTAAAAATGGGTGGCTGATCACGGCCATTAGATGCCATCATAGAAAAAAAAGATTGTCATCCTCACGAAGGAGCGGACACTCAGTAAGCAAATTAAATATCTAGAGGTGAGGGTAGACAGTAAGTTCATCTCCCGGGAGCACTTTCAGGGAGCCTTTGACATAGCTGCGCACACTATAGCGAATATGAATAGCGTACCGCCTCACCTTGGTCCGACGCAGACGGTGCTGCCAGTGCTACAGCGTATTCATATAAATAAATAAATAAATGTAAGGCGCGATAACTCCGAAGAGATCTAAGGCCGAGCTTCTCTTCCAATTTGCGTCGTGCTCCTCTTGATTTTCCCTACAAATTGGCCGGACGGGACCTACATGTTTTATGCCGACTCCGAACGGCATCTGCAAGGCAGGTTTTCACTGAGAGCTTTTCATGGCAGAAATACACCGGAGCGCTCGCAAACACTGCCGAGGCGCGACCCCGCTTAGAAAAATTTTCTTCTAATTGAAAACCTTATTTCGAAAATTTTGGTGTTGCTTTGCCAGGGGTGTGAAACCAGGGCATACGGTGTGGTAGGCGGAGCACGCTCCCGTCCACACCACGGTGGCCGCCAGCGTATCGTATGGTCATCGCAAAAGCTATCTATACGCATTGCGCAAATCATACTATAATCAAATCATACTATCGTCTCGCTATGGAAAGGAAAGCAATAAATATACGACAGCGATTAGTAAAAATGTAGTGCCATACAGCCACGAGAGGAATCGATTCAACGCTGACTACAACGTGGAGGGGAAGTGCAGGAAAGTGGAGAAAGGAACTAGTTCCCATACTGGCTCAAAGCATTAAACGAAGAGGTAGAATTTTATAATTTGACCCCATCTCTAAATGGAAGCATGGAAATGATAATCTCCATATACAAGAAAATAATGAACATTTAGATGGCTTACTTATCCTGCCAAAATAAAGACTACATAGTATATCAAACCTTTTTCGTTTTCAAAAATTTCGCTGAACATTTAAAGAAGATACAAGATACGCTTGACATCCAATCAGCTACTTTACCTGTGAAAATGAGAGATGAGGTACTAATGGCAGATGAGTCAGCACATATTTTCACTAAACGAGAAAACAGTTGTCTAGCCCATTATCCCCCGAATATAACTTAGCACGTACCATAACTTAAGAATCTTATTAAGAATTGCGGTCCACGTACCGAGATTACACGGGCCGTGCAACTTGATGTTACTTAAAAAAGTCTAGTTAAGTTATATAAAGAAAGTCCAGTCAAGGCTAATCGATCAAATCAGTCCAATCAAGTTAAGTAAGGTCAAGCGATGATCATACAAGTCATGGGCAAGTCAGTGAATTCAGTCAAGTCAAGTCAAGCCAGTATAGCCTAGAGATAGTGCCAAAAGAACTGAAACTGTAACTAAGTAAAAAATTGAGATATGTTTTCGCTTTGAGTTCAATGGCTAAAGGTGTCGTTAAGATAAGTTATGAGTATGATGTGGTTAGTCTTCCATGCCGACATAGAATCTTTCCAACAGAAAAACGTTATTTACTATGCTTTTCATTTCGTGAATACTTTAATTTATTGTAAATATTTCATTGCGAATTGCAGGTTACGTTCAAGAAGTGTTTCTTATAAATTTATTATTACCATTCCATCAAAGTGTTTTGTTTACAAGTTTCAATTGAATTTTCGACGATACTCTACTGCCTCTTACTTATGTATATTTAAAAAATTGCATCATCTCAATTACTAAAATGTTCTATCCAAATTGAGAGAACATTTACGATCATCATAAAAAATGAAACAATCTTCTCCGCAAATGCAGATAATGCAAAAAAATATGTGTGCTACAACAGCTCATTATAAGAAAAAAACAAGTAGGAAGGTTAAGTTCGGGTGTGTAACCGAACATTACATACTCAGTTGAGAGCTATGGTGACAACATAAGGGAAAATAACCATGTAGGAAAATGAACCGAGGGAAACCCTGGAATGTGTTTGTATGACATGTGTATCAAATGAAAGGCATTAAAGAGTATTTTATGAGGGAGTGGGCCATAGTTCTATAGGTGGACGCCATTTAGGGATATCGCCATAAAGGTGGACCAGGGGTGACTCTAGAATTTGTTTGTACGATATGGGTATCAAATGAAAGGTGTTAATGAGAGTTTTAAAAGGGAGTGGTGGTAGTTGTATATGTGAAGGCGTTTTCCAGATATCGACCAAAATGTGGACCAGGGTGACCCAGAACATCATCTGTGGATACCGCTAATTTATTTATATATGTAATACCTGCCAAGATTTCAAGGGTTTTTTATTTCGCCCTGCAGAACTTTTTCATTTTCTTCTACTTAATATGGTAGGTGTCACAACCATTTTATAAAGTTTTTTCTAAAGTTATATTTTCGCGTCAATAAAACAATCCAATTACCTTACCATGTTTCATCCCTTTTTTCGTATTTGGTATAGAATTATGGCATTTTTTCATTTTTCGTAATTTTCGATATCGAAAAAGTGGGCGTGGTCATAGTCGGATTTCGTTCATTTTTCATACCAAGATAAAGTGAGTTCAAGTAAGCACGTGAACTAAGTTCATTAAAGATATGTCGATTTTTGCTCAAGTTATCGTGTTAACGGCCATGCGAAGGACAGACGGACGACTGTGTATAAAAACTGGGCGTCGCATCAACCGATTTCGCCATTTGTCACAGAAAACAGTTAACGTCATAAAATCTATGCCCCTACCAAATTTCAAAAGGATTGGTTAATTTTTGTTCGACTTATGGCGTTAAAAGTATCCTAGAGAAATTAAATGAAAAAGGGCGGAGCCACGCCCATTTTGAAATTTCTTTTATTTTTGTATTTTGTTGCACCATATCATTACTGGAGTTGAATGTTGACATAATTTACTTATATACTGTAAAGATATTAAATTTTTTGTTAAAATTTTACTTTAAAAAAAATTTTTTTTAAAAGTGGGCGTGGTCCTTCTCCGATTTTGCTAATTTTTATTAAGCGTACATATAGTAATAGCAGTAACGTTCCTGCCAAATTTCATCATGATATCTTCAACGACTGCCAAATTACAGCTTGCAAAATTTTTAAATTACCTTCTTTTAAAAGTGGGCGGTGCCACGCCCATTGTCCAAAATTTTACTAATTTTCTATTCCGCGTCATAAGTTCAACTCACCTACCAAGTTTCGTCGCTTTATCTGTCTTTTGTAATGAATTATCGCACTTTTTCGGTTTTTCGAAATTTTCGATATCGAAAAAGTGGGCGTGGTTATAGTCCGATATCGTTCATTTTAAATAGCGATCTGAGATGAGCGCTCAGGAACCTACATACCAAATTCATCAAGATATCTCAAAATTTACTCAAGTTATCGTGTTAACGGACGGACGGACGGACGGACATGGCTCAATCAAATTTTTTTTCGATCCTGATTATTTTGATATATGGAAGTCTATATCTATCTCGATTCCTTTATATATGTACAACCAACCGTTATCCAATCAAACTTAATATACTCTGTGAGCTCTGCTCAACTGAGTATAAAAACAATTCAAGCCGCAAATTTTGTTGCAACATTGCAAATAAGCGATTGCAGCAAATTTTATCGCTGACTACGCGCTGAGCATAAAAAGGTATACTGAAAAATATGAAGAAAATAAATATATAACAAAAATGTTGGAAAAATAAATTTCACAGAATTTCACACAATAATCCTTTTGCCATATTGATTGAACTGTATGCAGCAGCAGAATATGAAGAAACAGCTATAAAGAAGTATAAAGAAAATTGCAAGATGTTGCAATGTCGATTGGGGCAGTTACAGTCACGCAACAGTAATAACAACAACAACAGAGACAGCAGCATAGTGAATGAATGCACAAATTTAAAGCTACAGAAAATAAACGAGATTTTTAAACGCGAAAAAAAACTCAACATTTATAAGGCGTTGCGCGGATGTATGCATGCTCGTGTGGGTGAGTGTGTGCGTGCAGCAGCAGCAACCGCAATCACGCGGCAATAAATGCAATGTACTGCAATAGTTGGTGAAGAGGAATCGCGTTATTCATTTCACATTTTCTGCATACTGAAGATGATATAAAAATCAATCAAATCGTTGGTAGCCACCCACGACATTTTCGTTTGCTTTTCCTTTTTCTTCTTCTATGTATGTCGAATGAAAAATAAGAGCAAATAAGCGCATATTTGCTGAAGTGCATATGTAGACACCCGGCAGTCAAACTAATTAGTTTTTAGCTATTTCATAACTAGGTTGAATATGAAAAAGCTGTAGAAAAAACTTCTTTAAATTTAGAAGCATTTCGTCAAGGAAAATCAAGGTAAGTCAAGACAAGTCAAGTAAAATCAAATCAAATCAAGTCAAGTCAAATCCAGTCAAGTCAATTCACGTTAAGTCAATTCAAGTTGCGAATTCTGTGAAGATAACCTTAGAAAAACCATCTTACTTTATAACATAAATTCAACTACCCAAGTTTCTTTCTCCTCGAACAATCTTCTATTCTGCTTTTCTTTTTTCTTTCTTTCTTCTCTCTCCCCATTTCTTCGACTTCATTTTCTTCTCTCTCCTCCTTTTCTTTCTCCCAACAACCATCAAAGCTTCTTCTCCGAC
>JARSSU010038986.1:0-28011 GCA_029619165.1 Eurosta solidaginis
ACATGCTCGATAATGGCCCACTGGCCCGCATAATCAGTGGATATATTGACACGACAAGGTAGGTCTCATTTACCAAGTTCTGAGAGCCGGGGGGCCGGAAGGCGTGGGGACGCTGACATGTGCTCTTAGCCACCACAAAATTTGACGTGACCGCCGAGAACAGAAATGGTGGTTTACCATGACATGTTTTTCCTATTAAAATATCTTAGCACTCCTACGGCTATTGTTCCAACACTTATTTGCTGGGCTTGAAAGTGAAGCGTGCTAGGCTAAGTATTATAAAGTCTGGCCTGAAGGCCTTCGCACCTTTGAGAGATGAGGGCCCTCTCATTGCAGACTTGGGATACTAGCGTACAAGTAGTTTTAAAGGTACTTTATCATTTTCCTGGTAGCTGGTTTAACATGGAGGATGGATAAAGTGAAGGCCCGGCAAAAGCAAAGGAAAGCAGGGCAATGTGTTTTAGCCATAAGACAGAGGAAGAACATCCATAAATGTACTCATTAACCTCTGGCGTTCGCCCAGAAGACCAACATTATACAGTTAATGTTCTTATGGTGGTATGATAAACCACAATCACGAAAAAACCACTAGCCTGACAAAACCGGGTCGACAAGGAGAGAGAAAAAAGGAGAAAGAGTGAAGCGTTAAAAAGTTCAACTGAGACGGGGCGGACGGCGCACGAGCCCTGGGGGATGGGGGTGTGATGTTCAGGTCCCCTCACTGGGGAAACTTACGGGCAAACACTAAGGTCATTTAAAGAAAGTCATGGAATTAGTGGGTACAAAAGAGAATTAAGAGGAACTAGGGGGAGCTTATAAAAATAGGAGGAAAACGTGATTCAAAAGACAAAATACCTCAAGGAGACCCGACAGACTAGAGGGAGGGCTGCACCAATTCTTGGGGTTGAGTTTTCTGATATTTTTAGCCATACGGGTGTTTAGTATGTGGGGGAAACGGTTTATCAAAATTGTCCGTAGTTGGCGGAGGGGAAGGAGGGCACTATTTTGCTCCAAAACAGGCAGTGATATCTAGTGGACTCCGCTAAGTGATTTATCATTTCTACCGAAATGTAGAAAATAGTTGTAAAACTCCGTACGCTCATGTTCCTCTGTCTAGCAAATCCTTGCGCTATCCCTTTTAATCTGAATTTACAGATGCACACTTGGGCATATGCTCTAGTTTTGTATATATAATTCTAATAAATTAAGAGCAAAACTCTTTTTCGTATTTTTAGGAGCGGTAGGCATAGGACTAACTGCTGTTTTTTAACTATCAAAAACAAAAAAAAAAAAACAAAATTTAGTTCTGTTAGAGGTTCATCAGAGCCCATCAAACGAGAGCCAACTACTGTTGCCTTCGCAAAGCAATAAAACTGCATTTTATTACGCCTGGATAAAATTTATCAACGAAAATCACAGAAAGTCTAATTGTACCGATTAACTTACTCTACTTCGTGGGGTTGGGCCGGAAATACTAAAGGCACAAAACGAGGCAAAAATGAGCAGAACGGGATAAGGGAGCAACCAATGTCCGTCCTTTTTACACTATACACAAAGGAGGCTGAAGAGACAAAGACCACCAACGAAGCGCTTTTTACTATGGAGCCAAAGAGGGCGGGGGTTTACATGCAATTTGAAAGGGCCGAAAGATTTCAGGTGATGACAAATGGTTGTATTGTTAAAGTCTTATGTGCTTGATTTCTGAAAGCGTGACCAGCAACGACGAATCAATCAGCCACGAGGAAAAAAATGCAAACAGAGAGGGGCGACTGTAAAAATGATGAAAAAAGGGTACCTCCATAACAACGGCTAACAGCTCATTTAGGACATTAATAAGTGAAAGGTCAGACATACAGTGTTCGAACATGACAACCAAAAGAATGTAAAAGAGCCATGCCAGTTGATCGTTAAAACAATGATTGTCAATAGCAAAACCGGTTCATCGGTGAGTGATGTTGTCGTAATAGGGAAAGAGGGTTCGGTGATATGAAGGTTAGGAAAAAAAATGTAGGACGCGTGGTAAAATAAAAGGAAACCAAATATGCGTATGAATAGGAGGTAGCAGGGTGAATGGATGATAATGCCGTTTTAAAACTTCGTTTTATAAAAAAAATAAAATCACAAAGTTAAAAAAGAAGCTTCGGACACTAGTACGATATAACGCATATGATAACAAAGGGTTTTACACCAAAACAGCCCACCACGTGTTAAGCTGCGTAGCCAAGAACACCTCCGTTCTTGCAGTCAACAACTCGGGGCGAAGAACATTGCACCTTCGTCACCACTAACCAATCTACCATCCACAACGAAAACCCCAAAAGCAAAACACGAAGTGGTGCAAACCAGTGCAGCAAAAAAAGCTTCCAACTCAAATTCTCCCACCAAACTACAAAAAAATGTAAAATCGTCCACCCAACACGGCAGGCAAAATATTTTTTCTACACTTGTCTTGCAGGTTGATACAAACTCTCCGAACGCGGCATTGTAAAACATGTGCACTTTTGGGGGAGGGAGCATACAGTCGAGGTTCTAATTTCTCTTCTTTTGGACAAGAGAACAAAGAAAAGAAAAAGCAAAGCTTTAGAACACAGTAAAGCTCGTCAAAAGCTGTGAGCGAGACGGTTAAACTCGGACATATGTGTAGAGACACGACAGAACAAAAAAACATGCTATTTATTTTAGCAGTGTAATATGTCTCGATGCAAGAATGCGCTTTAGGCTGATAACACATATATAAATAATGACCTGATTTTTCTTCGCTAGCTCTAACGTGCCACCAAGGTGAAAACAATGCAGTAGACTGTGCGAAACACTGCCTGAGGGGACACATCGAGTATTGAGAAAAAAG
Organism: Eurosta solidaginis; assembly: GCA_029619165.1. Taxonomy (NCBI): domain Eukaryota; kingdom Metazoa; phylum Arthropoda; class Insecta; order Diptera; family Tephritidae; genus Eurosta; species Eurosta solidaginis. The sequence goes on from JARSSU010038986.1 coordinate 2,849, forward strand.
TGTTGAGGGATGGGCCCGAATTTGTTTTAGGAAGCTTTGGCGGGGTGATCTGGATAAGCGAGGAAGCCAGTTTTCAAGCACGCATAAAAAAAAAAAAAAAAGAGAAACGGTGAGTTGGTCTTTTTAAAACTGAAGATAAGCACATAAATAATCACCCTGACTGATTTTTTTTTTAATAATAATTTTACTCCCTTTCTGTAAACATTTAATGGAAATATACTTTTTAAACAAACAGATAACATGATAAAAACACACCATACGGGCTGGGACGACTTTGTGACAGAGACGCCAAAAAATAAAAACGAAATCCCACTACAAAGACCAATAGACAAGCAAATCAAATCCCTTCATGGATCGGGCCATCATCCGGACAGTCTCTCCTCTGGCCGGGGTGGGCAAGACAATCGTTTGTTTCATTGCATCGTCGTAGGCGAGGACTACCCTTGTACGCAGATTGACGAGTCTCCGAACTACGGAAATCGAGTGGCGACTGTCGAGGGCGAGGACCGCGCAGTGCGCCGCCGTGTCGAAGGGGCCGGGCGGGTGTAGCCGTTTCCTAACGCAGAGTGGACGTCACAAATTAGGTCGACAACTTTGGAAGCAAGATCCACCGGGTCACTGCGCTCTGCACTCGCGCAGCCGTGTGTAGGGACACCCGCCATTAAAAACACAAAGAGAATAAACAACAAACAACAAATCGGCACGATGGCGGGTTGGGGAGGGGGGGACCGTAGACTGGACGACCGCCGTGGGATTGTGGTGTACCAGGGTGCGGGTTCGGGCTCACGGCGCCCACAAATCGCTTGTCGGGCGTGTCGGAGCTAGGGGGTTTGTATATGAGGTGCATGTGTAGGGCACGGCCAAGAGCGTGCGCGTGAGCAGTTTCGGTATCCGGAAAAAAGTTGGGGCACCCGGGGCGCCCGAGCGATTATCATGAGAATGAAAGGTGTCTGAGAATGCTCAGTGTGACCGTCGGCCAAGAAATGCGACGTCCGCCGGAGTGGTTGGGGCCTAGAAGACGTAAATGCGCAGTGACGCTTGAGTTGGCCCTCGGGTGTACGAAGCAATTGTGGACCAGCACCGAGTTGCATGCTCAGAATGGTGGTGCCCCGAGACAGTGATCGTCAGAGTCATTCATGTAAGAGCTAGCGTGCACCGCGTGGCGACAGCTAGCAACGAATGCTCTGAAACTGGGTCCCCGTGTAAAGGGAAGTGACGAATCAGAAGGCGGCGGGGAACACGCGGGACGGGCTGCTAAATCTCGGCGCTAGGCGTTCATGGTAACCCGGGGTGGGGCCGAGAGGAAGGGGGGGGGGAACAGAACGGCGTAGCACCGATAATTGAGGGAGGGAGGAGAATACTCTCGCCAGCACCGGGGATGTACGCGGCAGGAGAGACAATAGATGGCTTGGCTCAAGCAAGTACAGCAATGACAGGTTTGCTGTTGAATAACAGTGGAAACCTAGGCAGTAGTGCGCCCGTGGAACTGGAAAGGCACATCTTGCTGAGGTGCGTCGTGCCCACGGCAGGGCCCAGGAGGGTGCGTTAAGGGGCGTCATATCTGTAAGGCCGTTAGTGGAGTGACCATAGATTACCGGTGACCAGAGAGCGCGAGTGTGAACGCGACAATTCCGTTTGAATGAATACGCTGAAATTGCTAGTTTATAGTCTAGTTGTGGACTCCAATCAAATGGTATTTTACTAAATCTGTTACTAAAATTACCAGATTGCTTAGCAAGCAGTAATAATATAACTCCTCAACACTCGTGGAATTGCCTGCCGATTGACAACTCCCGTACGGTCCGCGGCCAAACGTGGCGTCTCGACGTCCAGATACTCCATCTTCAGGGTTTACAACTCTCATAACCCTAGTCCACAAAGTAACACTGTCACACCCAGCACCTACATAACGTAGCTGTATGTCGCTCCAAAATAAGCAATGCTTCTGTTCGCAGGAGCGTCAATCCCGCATCAATATGTCAAAATCAAACCACAGTAATAAAATGGCTAGTATAAGTTTGGGTCTTTCTCAAGTGCACTACATATGATGTAGCACTGGAGTGCGAAGATGATGAGCGACTAAGATTACACTGCCAAACAACATTATCTGTACTACCTAAACGCCCGACTAATCTCCAACGCAGTTTTATTTATTCTGTTTTCTACGCCCACCTCGTGTCTGCTGCTAAGTGAAATTACAGGAAATAATTTCCTTCTTCGTGTCTACTGTTACCGACCCGCCTTCGAAGATTGAAGACTTCACGATCCACCGGGCGCCTATCCGCTTCTTGTTGGATGTTGTTTTTTGCTAGACTTAATTTAATCGAAACTTCATATTTTGGCATACGCTATATTGATGAAGAGAATCAGACGGTAAGGTGAAAGTGAAGACTAAAATCACGGGGCGAATTATAGCAACACACAAGCAAATAAACACAAATAATTTCGCCACACCACCACGTCAAATGCTCGCTAAGTAAACCCAAATCAAAATATATTTGGAAATCTGCCACCAAAAGCTTGCCGCTATTAGCACTCTGTTCCTTCTTTATTGAAGCATACTTTTAGGGGGGTAAGAACGTTAACAGCGCAATAAACGATATCTTTCAGGCCAGCCGTCATTCATTTCCGTTTTCCTTTTACGTCAGCACGTGCATTGAGCCGTAATAATGAAATAAAATAAACAAAATATAACTTTCTTCGTCCTTTGTAAGGTACAATAACTTGAGCGAAAGTGAAATATATCCAACGTCTCATATTACTTAGCTTCAGACAGACATGGAAATACTTTTTTTTACCTGTTCACCTTAGGCGGCGTTTAAATTATAAAATGAATTTCACTTTTCATTTCCCTTTTTGCCAACTTTGCACGCCCACTTGGCGCATAGTTAAAAGGCTGGTTGGTGAAGACTTAGAAATATGCCAAACGCAGACAAGAACTAAATATTGTGAGTTTTTCGCGTCGCTGACAGGGGTTGTATGTTTTTTTTTCAGTTTGTATATGTACATATTATTTATGTGTATATATGTAACCTATTTTTTATTAATTCAACTTGCTAGTATAAAATTATTTTATTGTTAGACCAACCGAAACTGGCTAGACCAGCAGACGACATGAAAATTTTAAAATTTGCCGGTCTTGAAATAATTTACGTACTCTGATTATGCTGAGGCCAAAATAAGTTTAACTATGTGATTTTGATATATATTAAATTACATCTTTCATGAAAATTGTAAGTCCTTAAAGGAAAATAGATAGACCCACCAAAGGGTATACCGAAATGATCAGGATGTAGAGCTGAGTTGATTTAGCCATGTCCGTCTGTTCGTCTGCCCGTGTGTCTGTTTGTATGCAAACTAGTTCCTCAATTTTGGAGATATCTTGCTAAAATTTGGTGAGCGGGTGTATTTAGTCGTCCGATTAGACATTTGTCAGAACCGGCGTCATCGGACCACTATAGCATATATCTGCCATACAACCGATTTTTCAGAAAAAGAGGACTTTTGTCATATCATCCTCAATTTATCAGATTGAAGCTTCAAACTTCACCATATACTTTCGTATATTGCACATATTATTGGCTGACGGATGAGATCGGTCGTATATCTTAATATATAAAAAACACGTGTCACAACATTTTTGGGCGCGATGGACTCCTAAACTACTGAAACGATTTTGAATTTGTTTTGCACCCCGTGTGTAGTTTGATCTAACTTGAGAGATAGGATAGTATATATCTCAGCTTATAGTCGCAATATTATTTTATTGCAAATTTTTTGTATTTGTTTATACGTAATAATAAAATGTTACATATATGCAGTGGTGCACCCCTTTTCAGTTGGTATGGATATGTTTGTGCACGTGCTTATTTAACTTACATACATATAATATATATATCTAGCACATCACCAGGGCCGGCGAGAGGGGCCCTGGGGTTTCTGAGGGGGCCCGCGATTTGAGGTACTAAGACATTTTTTTTAATTCAGGAGAGTCTTTAGTTGTTCTATATGGCAATTTTTAAGCCGAATTTCAAAAGCAAGAATATCTGCATTTCGTTTTAATATTATAGTGAAGCGTGAAAAATAAAAATCTATGTATATTAAACTGACTCGGAGTGGGACTGGGACTGGGAGTGGAATAAAATACATACCACCTCTGGGACAGGCAATAAGGGATGCAGAAGAATGAGAAGGAATTGAGAGAAGAGAAAAGAGAGAAGGAGATTGAGAAAGAGATAGAATGAGACGAAGATGGAGATAGATGAACCGAAAAAGACGGAGGGAGGAGTGAATAAAAGGATTAGGAAAAAGTGAAGAGGGGGGAGGGCAGATTCAGACGGGAAAAGCTTATTAAAATGTATGCAGATAGGCCAAATTTTGGGCAGGACAACGTCTGCCGGGTCTTCTAGTATAGCATAAATCCCCCACAACCGATTGTTCAGATAAGAAGCTTTTCGTAACAACTGCCACATTTTAACAGTTAGAGGCTTCACATTTGACCGAATGCTTACGTATATAGCGTATATTTTTGTCTGAGAAAATCATGGAGATCGGTGGTATAAATTTCATATCTTACACAGCCGATTATTTGGATATTACGAATGGGATAAGAGTATTGTTCAGCCCTATCATATCCAGTAAGACTAACTAATTGAGTAAAAGTAGCCGTCGATTTCCGATTGAATAAAGAGGTAATCTGTTTCGTTTAAATATTCTTTGGTGCGGAGCGAGATGACAAATAATTGTTTTGTTGCAAAATATCGTCTCATTTCAAGAGTATCAAGCCATCCCTTAAGCCTGTTTTTTTGTTTCCAGCTTAACGAAACCAAGCCCAAAAATGATTTTGGTTGAACTGTGGATAGTTATCACTTCCCAGTTGTTCTCAAAAATCGAACATGCATCGAGCTAAGCAAAGTAGAACTGCAGATGAACAACGCCACCTACACAATGAGGCGAGAGCACTCTCCATTAGGGAGAGAAATAAATGCAGAATAAACAGTTTCTGTTGAATACCCAGAAATCTGGGCATCCCAACAGACATCTGATTGATGAGGCTACACCTCCCATGGGCTTAATGGGTCATCGCCGCATGCGTTATGAGGAAATATGGCACCTAAAAACACAGCCGTATGAAGCAAAAAAGTACAAGCAGGAATTCAATGATATCCACAAACAGGCGTCGGATCTCTATACCAGGAATTGCCCGGCGAATCCAATTCTTAAAGAAAAATACCCAAAAGTAGAAGAATGCATTCTACCTAGAGAAACGCGCGTCACTCTAGCTCAACTTCGATCTCGGCACTGTAACAGGTTAAACTCTTACCTATCCAGAATCATCCCTGATATACAAAATGTATGTCCTGCTTGCAATGTGTCCCCACATGACACCAACCATCTCTTCAATTGTAATGTGGAACCAACGCCTCTAATACCCCTCTCACTATGGTCCATCCTGTTGAAACAGCAAGTTTCCTTGGATTCCCGTTACAGGACATTGACGACAATATATAATCGGTCGCAGCTATTGGATGGGGCGAAGCACTTCTACAACAACAACAACACAATAGTCAGCGCCAACAGTTTCGAGCTGTTGTAACGCAACAACATGTAAAACATGTAACAAAAATATGCTTAGAATATTTAGGATATTTGCCCGACTGCGGCGGGAACAATTTAGTTGGCCCCTGGAACCATTGGATCTGTGAATTTTAGTGGCCTCTAGTGACCACAATTCTAGGCCCATACTACGCTCGAGTTGTGCTATGGAAAATGATGGTGGGTGGTAAAATTTTGGATTCAAAGGTCAGCAAACTTTTAAAACAGCTGCCCCTCGAATATTCAAAAACACATATATCTATCTTCTCCACCAAAGTTGAAGTAGTTGGCAAGTGTGATTCCTGATACAACTCGTGCTGAAGTTGTTCGCTCTGGTAGCTCTGGTTCACAAGGAGAAGTCCGAAGAATCTGTATTAATGCATTTTACTGCTGTAACAAATGATTTTTGTACTACCCAAAATGTATAGTCGGCTCACAAAGGGTTAATATATAATAATACCAAATATTGCAGTTGTCACTTCTACCTCGTTTGATTTGTCTTGATCTTAATAAAACATACCCATAGTTTTACCCATCAAATTTTAAACTTTTTTTTTCTTGGAATCATAATATAATTTTAAAATATTCTTCTCATTCTTTTTTCAGCACTGGCTCGATCCAGCGTCGCGTATATCTCGTCAACTTAAACCCAAGTCGGATCCATATGATTTGTATTTTGGGGTAAAATTTTATGCAGCTGATCCGTGTAAGCTGCTCGAAGAAATTACAAGGTAAGTAAAGACTACTATCACGCAAGAAAATTATTTACTAAGTATGTAAGTGGAGATAAGTTGTGCGACACCCCTTAACCGTATGAAATAGGGACCAAAATTTAAACGGAATATTTTTGGCTTAGGTATTACCGCCTGAAGGGGTGAGACTGTAAACGATTACGTACCGATTTTATAGCCACCTTGATGTATGTAAGAAGTCGTAAGTAGTTTTGGCCAAACCGGAATACATTTAAGATGACGGAGTACTGTTATAATAAGGTGTATGTTTAGCTCAATCTATCCCCAAAACTTGAGTAAGATATGAACAATCGCCAGAACTGTTCGAACTTAACGGAGCACAGCTCACATTCAGTACTTCGACATATTACGAGGCATATTAAAAAAGCCCATGCAACCCTCATGGTGCGATGGGAGCATTATGTTAAATTCGACGGCAGCTGTCTAGAATGAATATATCACTTGAATATCTTTATGTTTTTTCATTGTGCTATCACATGCTTGAACGTGGAAACAGTCTTCCAGTGAGTAAACATAAAGCCACGAATTATGCACACATCGATCTTGGAGGTTTCCGAGAGTCGAATACCTCCCAACAGAGATATTTACACCACGTCCTTCCAAACGCTGGATTGGATGATTCTACCTCGTAATCCCTTATACAGCTTACACAACTAGGGGTATCCAGTATATAAAAGCGTACCGTACGGACATCCTCTGGGCAGTGTAGTGGCAACAATATTGGGTCGAGTGCTTGGATTTTACAATGGCCCCGAGATACCTCGGCACATGGCCAGAGGTGGTATCAGCCCAGCGTTTGCTTACATGACTCTAGGCCTACCTGTCCAGAAGCAGAGAGCAGGTGGACAGCAGAATCCCAAAGTCTCAACCCACGTTTCATTTCGCCCGTGCCTGCCTGGGTAAAGAAATCTGCCTAACCTCTTCAGATGGCACCGACTACCCCAATAGGGGGTGGTATAAATTCAAGAGTACCTGCCCTTAGAGGCAACGAGCTCAGTTTTGCAAGGATTGGCAGCTTATCGGCGTAATTCAGACAAGCTGGTCACGACATTCAGGTAACCCTGCAAAACGTCCCTCACAGAAAAGTCTGAAGTCTTTGAAGAAACGTGAAAGGTTTCCTCGCTTTTAAAATAAAGATGATTTACCATATTTCAACGCCTAGGAACTTCGCTCAAATACCTTTAAGGTGCGCAGGAAATATTTCATCGGGCTGGCAATCAGATTCCTGCGTAACTGCCATGTGCAGAGAATGAGCGTCCAATAAAACCCAGTGAATTCCTTCTTTTATTAAAAACCAACCAATTACACGCAAACATATCCGTACCACCTGATGAAACGGGTACCAGCGCGTATACGTAACATTTTTGTTATTATATGGTATGCAAGATTAACATATAAGTGAATATAAACATTTAATGGCGTTTTCTTTTCCTAAAAATTTTTACCCTCATGTTGCGCTCATAGATTATAACTTTTGAACTAGGTCACCTAGAGCTTTACAAAATTACTGCATTCGTTGTTTTCTTATTGAATGGAAAATATTTTGTGAAGAAACACACAACGCTACATTATTTTTATAAAATGGCTGACTAGTTGACTTAAGATTTGTATTAGTTACAAAATAGTTCGCGACTAATGGCGGCCGCCGTGGTGTGGTGGTATTGCACTCCACCTACCACACTAAAGATGCCGATTCCGACTTCTGCCCGAGCACCATCACAAATTTAGAAAAAGCTTCTCAGTGAAAGCTCATCTGCCCTGCAGATGCCGTTCGGAGTCAGGGTAGAGCCCCGTCCCGCCAATATGTGGAAAAATTAAAAATGGGAACACGGCGCAAATTGGAAGAGAAGCTCGGCCTAAAATCTCTTCAGCGTCTATCGCGCCTTGCATTTATATTTATTTAGTTCCAAACTGGTTGGTTTGACAACAGGGATTTATCTTAGTAAAACCACATAAAGAGAAACTCAAACGCACACCAATTACGGAAATAACCAATTAAAGTCGTTCAATCTTCTTAAATCTGCTAGAAATATTTCTATTTAAAAATATTTGTTTTCATATAAATCTACTCATGCGAAGCAGAAAATTTTCAAAAAGCTTGAATAAATTTAAGCGCCATAATAAGCTTTTTAGCAATTACACAAATATTTTGATTGAAGGACAATCAATCGTACTATAAAGCAAATAATTTTCAGACACAATTGATTGACGTTGAAAACGTGAGTTGCAAACAACAACAATATGTTGTGCAAACAATTACTCGAAGGATATCTAACAAATATTTTATGCTCAAAAGTCAAACACTTAAGTGATTAAGCATTTACTAAAAAAAAACACATATCTACACACATGCATACATATATGTATATGAAAACAAGTAAGGATGGCTAAGTTCGAGTGTAACCGTACATTACATACTCAGCTGCAAATTACAGCTTGCAAAATTTTCAAATTACCTTCATTTAAAAGTGGGCGGAGCCACGCCCTTTGTCCCCAATTTTACTAACTTTCTATTCTGCGTCATAAGGTCAACCCACCTACCAAGTTTCATCGCTTTATCCGTCTTTGGTAATGAATTATCGCAATTTTTCTGTTTTTCGAAGTATTCGATATCGAAAAAGTGGGATTGGTTATAGTCCGATTTCGTTCATTTTAAAAAGCGATCTGAGAAGAATAGAAGAATAGAATAGAATAGAATAGAATAGAATAGAATAGAATAGAATAGAATAGAATAGAATAGAATAGAATAGAATAGAATAGAATAGAATAGAATAGAATAGAATAGAATAGAATAGAATAGAATAGAATAGAATAGAATAGAATAGAATAGAATAGAATAGAATAGAATAGAATAGAATAGAATAGAATAGAATAGAATAGAATAGAATAGAATAGAATAGAATAGAATAGAATAGAATAGAATAGAATAGAATAGAATAGAATAGAATAGATAATAGAATAGAATATAATAGAATAGAATAGAATAGAATATAATAGAATAGAATATAATAGAATAGAATATAATAGAATAGAATAGAATAGAATAGAATAGAATAGAATAGAATAGAATAGAATAGAAATAGAATAGAATAGAATAGAATAGAATAGAATAGAATAGAATAGAATAGAATAGAATAGAATAGAATAGAATAGAATATAATAGAATAGAATAGAATAGAATAGAAAAGAAAAGAAAGAATAGAATAGAATAGAATAGAATAGAATAGAATAGAATAGAATAGAATAGAATAGAATAGAGTAGAATAGAATAGAATATAATATAACAGAATAGAATAGAAAAGAATAGAATAGAATAGAATAGAATAGAATAGAATAGAATAAAATAGAATATAATAGAATAGAATAGAATAGAATAGAATATAATAGAATAGAGTAGAATATAATAGAATTGAATAGAATAGAATATAATAAAATAGAATAGAATAGAATAGGATAGAATAGAATAGAATAGAATAGAATATGAATAGAATAGAATAGAATAGAATAGAATAGAATAGAATAGAATAGAATAGAATAGAATAGAATAGAATAGAATAGAATAGAATAGAATAGAATAGAATAGAATAGAATAGAATAGAATAGAATAGAATAGAATAGAATAGAATAGAATAGAATAGAATATAATAGAATAGAATAATTTAATTTAATTTATTTGGATTAAAGTCGACACAGACACAATGCGGTCGACTACTAAGATATATAAAATATAAAATTAATGTTGGAATTAGAAATATTTAAGTTCAACCATACATAGGAAAGAAAGTACAAAATATCAGGCCAGACGTGACAGTATTGAATTATGCAACTCGGAAAAGTAACACTCAAAACTGATGCAGTTATACAAGTTGTTGTAGTGCGAACACCAACTTCGCAGTGGATTATTTTTGGCAAAATTTTGCCGGCAAAGTGGTAAATAAAAAGGCACAAAGTGCCTTGACGTTCTACCAGGAACAGCAAAATTGAATCGACTAGCAAGATCAGATGAGTCGATCTCGCCCATAATGAGCTTGTGAATGAACATTAGAATAGAGTAGAAAAGAATAGAATAGAATAGAAAAGAATAGAATAGATAGAATAGAATAGAATAGAATAGAACAGAATAGAATAGAATAGAATAGAATAGAATAGAATAGATAAGAATAGAATAGAATAGAATAGATAGAATAGAATAGAATATAATATAATAGAATAGAATAGAATAGAATAGAATAGAATAGAATAGAATAGAATAGAATAGAATAGAATAGAATAGAATAGAATAGAATAGAATAGACAGAATAGAATAGAGTAGAATAGAATAGAATAGAATAGAATAGAATAGAGTAGAATAGAATAGAATAGAATAGAATAGAATAGAATAGAATAGAATAGAATAGAATAGAATAGAATAGAATAGAATAGAATAGAATAGAATATAATAGAATAGAATAGAATAGAATAGAATAGAATAGAATAGAATAGAATAGAATAGAATAGAATAGAATAGAGTAGAGTAGAATAGAATAGAATAGAATAGAGTAGAGTAGAATAGAATAGAATAGAATAGAATAGAATAGAATAGAATAGAATAGAATAGAATAGAATAGAATAGAATAGAATAGAATAGAATAGAATAGAATAGAATAGAATAGAATAGAATAGAATATAATAGAAATAGAATAGAATAGAATAGAATAGATAGAATAGAATAGAATAGAATAGAATAGAATAGAATAGAATAGAATAGAATAGAATAGAATAGAATATAATATAATAGAATAGAATAGAATAGAATAGAATAGAATAGAATAGAATAGAATAGAATAGAATAGAATAGAATATAATAGAATAGAATAGAATAGAATAGATAGAATAGAATAGATAGAATAGAATAGAATAGAATAGAATAGAATAGAATAGAATAGAATAGAATAGAATAGAATAGAATAGAATAGAATAGAATAGAATAGAATAGAATAGAATAGAATATAATAGAATAGAATAGAATAGAATAGAATAGAATAGAATAGAATAGAATAGAATAGAATAGAATAGAATAGAATAGAATAGAATAGAATAGAATAGAATAGAATAGAATAGAATAGAATAGAATAGAATAGAATAGAATAGAATAGAATAGAATAGAATAGAATAGAATAGAATAGAAGTATATATATATCTTGATTAGTTTATGCCGTTACGGGGTACCGTTATGCGAAAAAACTTAATATACCCTGTGAGTTCTTCTCACAGTATACAAAATAAAAGGTCCTTCAATCATATATGCAAAAATGCGTGGCTACAGTCTCTATTGATTCTGCTACAAAATTTACATTACGATTTCAAATATTGCACGTAGACAGCAAACAAAATTCAATCAAATGTCCAGTGCGTTATCTCAAACCAAAAAATATATTAGAACTAAATTTTTTTCTAACTGCAAAGGCATTTATTTACGCAGATTATTGTGATGAATTTCCTATCAGCATAGACGTTTATAGTAAGCACAAACATATAATGTATATTACAACTACAAACAAAGCAGCGCACATAATCACTTATGGCTACAGTTATTAATATAACGCAATTGACGACATACAAGGCAAAGGTTAAGGCAATATTATATTGCAGATATGCATAAATTGGTTGCTTTTGATGTTGATGTTGAATGTGTATGTGTATGTGCATGTACTGTAAGTGCATGTGACTGTGTGTTTATGTACACAGTCTGTTTTAGGTCTATTAATGTTTATTGCCATTAGAGTGGCTAGAGAATTGATTATGTTACGCTGGATTATATTATTATGCGGCCTTGGAGTGTTGCCATTGCACTTAAATTGCCAGCTGTAGCAACAACTACGGTGTATAAAAAAAGAAAGCCTACACATATGTTATTGATGATGATGTGTTGGGATTCAAGAGGTTGATAAGCGCCATACAAAGCTTTATAGCTTTTCAAAGCTTCCGCAACGCAATTGTCAACCTCACCTAGGCAAGAGGAATCCTGTTACAAATATGAATTTAGCATACAGATATATAGCAGGCGAGGCTCTGGCGACCCCAAGTTCATCATGGTACTAGCGGGTGGGGGCGGGATAGCCTAGAAGGTTTAATGTGGTTATATTAATCATTCCCGAGATGGTCGGGCTAGTACCCTTATGGTGCTTTTTTACCGGATCTGTATCCGGCAAAAGACCGTCTACATAGATGATACTCCCAAAACCTTCGGGAAGTGTATTTGTCGTTAATACAACAACAACATGATGATGTGTTCAATGAAAGCAGCAAAATTTATAAATTTAAACAAACAACTTTTTTTTAGCATTAAAAACATCAATTAGTATTCCGTTTGCCTTCTATCAGTCCATCTATGGGTTTGTGAGCTTTCCTAATATTATAAAATGGATACTTAGGAAATTTCCGTTTGGCCCTGTAACCATTTGGGGAAAATTACCATTACCAAATACACCATTTTAAGTGACTATTTTAGGACTGTTTTCTAGATCATTCAAAATGTTAAAATGTATATTTTGTTTTATCACTAAAACATTTGACTAATTGCTTTAAGCTCTTTGTGGGAGCTCTTTACGAATTGTTCCAAGATTGCAGATAATATTTAGAAAATACCTTGGACTTTTGTTCCATTTAGTTTCAGGATTGTTTTCGGAATCAATCGGAACTGCTTACGATTCATTGCGAGGTTATCTTTGAAACTCATTTGGACTCATTTAAGATTATTACGAATCTGTTTTCGCAATAATTTCGATATGGTTTTAGGAGAAGTTTTTAAATAATTTTGGTATTGTTTGCAGTATTATTTCGCTGTTGTTTTCAAAGCAGTGATCACTATTTTGAAAATATTTCGGAACAATTTTAGGAAATCCTTAAGGGTCATTATGTATCTATTTTGGGATTGCTTTCGGGGTCATTAAAACTTGAATAATGGAGAAATTTTTTTGTTTGGTTTTATTTGTTCGACGAAGCCGCAGGGTACAAGTTAATCACAACTAGTACTGAAGCTGATTCTTAAATTTAAAAAACTACTTAAACTTGTGCAGCTTTTATATGAAATTTTTTAAATATGATTTTGTTTCCTTCCTATAGATATCAATTGTTTCTGCAAGTAAAACAAGATGTATTGCAAGGCAGATTACCCTTGGCATTCGAACTGGCTGCAGAGTTGGGCGCATTCGTTATTTCACATTAGTTATGCCGTTTTCTGTTGAGCTGCTGGCTATTAAAAATGGGTTTACTTTAAGAGTGAATAAAATAAAAATTGATAAACATAACCGAAAGAATAAAATAAAATAAAATAAAATAAAAAGATGATAAAAAATTTTAAGGACTACCTTTATATAAATGTTCCAAAAAAATAGAAGGCAATTTTTCATTTAATACAGGCATTGTCTTGTTGAATTTTGACTAAAAAATTTTAACAATAGCTCTTGTAAAAGAATTTTGGGATTTAAAACTATAAAGGTGGAGCGCAATCTTTCAATTTAAGGCAAACCATGTACTTGGGATTAACTAATGATTATTTAAAATTTAAACACGCGCTCAACTTTATAATTTTAAATCCCAAAATTCTTTTACAAGAGCTATTGTTAAAGTTTTTTAGTCAAAATTCAACAAGGCAATTTTCTGTACTAAAGGAAAAAATTGTCTTCTTGGTCCATTTATATAAAGGTAGTCCTTAATGCTTTTTTATCATCTTTTTATTTTCACTTTTTTAGTGCTGCCTACAAAAAGGCAATTGCAACTTTGATTAGTAATTTAAGTAATTCCTAAGTGCAAATTCTTATCTTTATTTATTTGTTCAAAATAGCAAGATTTAAGAGAATTAGTGAAATTTTCGCTGACAATACTGGCGAAAACAACAGAATTCCACCTCTCATCATAACAAGAGAATTCCACCTCGATTGTCAGCTACTTAATTTGCACAGCTGAAAATCGTGGTGAAATTTCGCATACGACTGAAAATCTAAAAGAATCGTGCTGAAAGTCGCGTACGCCTAAAAGTATGCAAGGACGTGCATTGAGTTGGGCCTTCAACGAGGCGGAATTCTACAATGCCTGCAACACTCAGGAGGCTAGCCATGAAGGTATGGCCTAATCTTCTAAATATTTCGACTTGTGCGTTACGTAGCTCAAATTTTTTGATCAAACATTGCACTGTCACCGAGTTTTAAACTATTTTCTAGGTTTTAAGTCTCTGGATATCCAGGAAGTTAGTTAAAAATCGATTGCAAGATCCCAATTTAAAATTAGTTTTCTCAATATCTCGATCCATGCCACACCTAGCGGAACTTTTTTGATAAAATATTGCATTGTCACCGGGTTCCGACTTACGGCCCAATTTTCATGTCTCTAGGTCATCGCGAAGTTATTCGAAAATCGAACGCAAGATTCCTCCCGTTTTTAAAGGATGTGCAATTTTCTTGATTAGCGCGCCACCTGGCGGAACCTTTTTTTCATAAGTTGTATTGTCACCAGGTCTCTAACTAAATGCCAAGTTTCAAGTCTCTAGGTAACCGGGAAATTAGTTAAAAATGGATTTAAAAATTCCAAAATTAAAATTTGTTTTCTTACTATCTCGATCCGCGTGCTACCTAGCAAATTTTTTTTTATCAAATGTTGCATTGTCACCGGGTTCTGACCCACGACCCAAGCTTCAAGTCTCTAGCTCACCGGCAAGTTACTCAAAAATCGATCGCCAGATTCCCCTCGTTTTTCACGGATTTGTAGTTATTTCAATTAGCACGCCACCTAGCGGAACACTGTTTTCTACAGATTGTATTGTCACCGGGTCTCGAAGTATGTGCTAAGTTACAAGTCTCTAGGTAACCGGGAAGTTATTTAAAAATGGATTGAAAGATTCCCATACTAAAATTAATTTTCCTAATTTATCGATCCATGCGCCACCTAGCGGAATTTGTTTGATAAAATATTTCATTGTCATTGGTTTCTGATTTACGGCTCAAGTTTCATATCTCCAGCTCACCGGGAAGTTACTCAAAAATCGATTGCAAGATTCCCCTCATTTTTCAAGGATTTGTAGTTATCTCACTTAGCGCGCCACGTAGCGGAATTTTGTTATCTGTAAATTGTATTGTCACCGGGTCTCGAAATATGTACTAAGTTAGAAGTCTCTAGGTAACCGGGAAGTTAGTTAAAATGGATTGAAAGATTGATTAAATATTGCATTGTCACCGGGTTCTGACTCACGGCCCAATTTTCAAGTCTGTAGATCAGCGGAAAGTTACTTAAAAATCGATGGCAAGATTCCCTGCGTTTTTTCAGGTATTTTCTTTTATCTCGATTCGTCTCCCACCTGTTGGCATTTTGTTTCCCACGAATTGTAGTGCCATCGACTCGCAAACTATGTGCTAAGTTTCAAATCTCTGGATCCCCGAAAAGTTAGTTAAAAGTCGATATTAAAATTTCCATTTTAAAATTAATTTTCTGTATATCTCGATCCGTGCGCCACCTGGCGAATTTTTTTTTCACTTGCATTGTAATGTCTCCCAGATCTGAACTATGCTCTGATTATCAAGTGTCTAGCTCAACGTGAAGTTACCGAAAACGACTTTTCCGTGGGTCAAAAATTCGTAGGAAATGAGGGGACAAACATGAAAGGGACTTAATATAAAGGTAGTAAAAAACTTCAATAAAAATGGGACAATTCATGGAAACCCCATATGAAATTTATATGGTGAGTCCCATTTTTAATGAATTTTTTTTTCTTTTCTTCACTCTAAAGAATAGCTGCTCAACCCCTATGCATTTATAGCACTTTTGTTTTTGTTTTGCCCTGAAAAATAGAAATAGAAATTGCATAGTACTTCCATATGCCCTCACATATAAATTAGATTAATATTAAAGTGCTTGGATTTCATATGAAAATGCAAAGAAAATGCACTTCCATATGAAGCCGAGGCATTTTGGTATGATATTAAAATTTACACTAATAAATTGGCAACAAAAATTTTTTCAAAAATATTGTAGCACTGAGAAAAATTTTAATTCAAACTTTTATTCATTAAGAGGACCACCAAAATTCTTTAAACATTGAAAGTAATTTTATTTATTTATTATTATTATTTTTTTTTATTTAAAAAAGTTTCAGTGTACAGATAATTTTATGTATGTATTGTGGTTTGTACTTCAATATACAATTTTTTGAACCGACTTACTCTTAAGAAAAAATTTATTTTTTATTGCCACCCGCTCAAACAATTTATTTAAAAATTTCTTGTAAGTAGAAATGAAAGAAAAGGAAAAAAAGGCCAAATCAAATCAAAAAGTTACTGATGGGTAAGCTTCGTCAAAGAAATTACAAAAAAAACTTCAATCGTCCCAGAGCATCTCATGGCTTCCACGACTGCCATAAATTTGTATAAATTTATGTGTCTTCTCCCGCTTTACGCCTTCAAACCACCATGCAGTTTGATATGAATATGGCCCAACTCGTACATCCATTAAATTGCTTTCAGCCTCATTATGCAAAATATTAATAAGCAACAATTGACTTAACAAATTTATTATATTAAAATCACTTAATGAGGCGCAAAGAGGCAATCAAATATAAAATAGATGAAACGATGAAAGTGGACAGAGGATAGTAGCAAAATTTTGCAACGGAGGCGTACGAGTTGAGTATATTTTCGGGTTCATTAAGCAAATTATAAACAGGCATTTACAGATAGACAGTGGCTAAATTTTTTAAATAAATACTTTTCTTTTGAATTGAGTTTTTTAAAGTAAAATAATAGTTAATTATTCAGCAAATATTTAAGTGCTTAATTGTGTCTGGCATTTAACCGATTTATAGAAAAATTACTGAAATATCCACTCAAGATGTTAGATACTAAACCAAACAGGTGAACTCAGTAGTAAAATGACAAAAATTTAAAGGTCATCTGAAAACGGTAATGAATTTTAAGGTAGTAGGGAGGGACAGTTTTTGGTACTATTTTGCAAACTTTTTACTACGTTGTAATGAAATGTACGCTCTATCGTATTCGATGCATTTCCGAATAGGAAAAGGGAAATTAACAGGAAAGAGTGAAGGAAACACGAAGTGAGAACCAGAAAAAGGGAAACATAAGAAAAAACCAAAAAGTTGAGGAAAGACAGAAATATAAAGGAAACAAGAGAAGGGAGAGTGAGAATAAAACTAGGAATAAGAGTTATCATAAAGAGTACGAATAAAATTGAGATAAGATTAATAGTAAAAGCGAGGGTGAGACTAACGATAAAAGCTAAACAAGAGCGACAGCGGGGCGTTTTTTTCGTAGTCAACATCGCTTCCTACCGTGATATAGAAATCGGATTTCCCTAACGCTCGGGCATTGACGCTTTATTTTGGTTTGCTTCATACAAAAACAATTGGCATACGAAATTGAGACCGGGGCAAACTCCTGTAGGAACGAAAACGGCGACCTTGTAACTGATGTCCAGATAGTGCTTAGATTATAGAGGGAACACTTCTCTGTTTTCCTAAATGGAGGCAGCAATTCAGCGTGCAGAGATGAAGAACCCGATCCCGCAATCGATGGTGATGGTATATATGTCCCCCCGCCCGATTATCATGAAGTTAGAATAGCAATAACCAGATTGAAAAACAACAAGGCCGTGGGCGCTGATGGATTGCCTGCGGAGCTATTCAGGTACGGTGGCGAGGAGTTGGTAAGGCGCATGCAGCAGCTTCTTAGGAAAATATGGGCGAAAGAGTGCATGCCCGACGGTTGGAAAAGTAAAGTCCTCTCTCGGCGAAGGAAAATTATACTCTACAAGTCACTTATCGTACCCGTCCTGCTATATGGGGCAGAAGCATGGACCATGACAAGAGCAGATGAAGCGGCTTTGGGAGTGTTCGAGAGAAAAGTTCTTCGAAGGATTTATGGACCTCTACCCGTTGACGATTGCGAGTACCGAAGAAGATTTAATGATGAGCTGTACGAGCTATACGTAGACATCAACATAGTCCAGCGAATTAAAACACAGTGGCTGCGCTGGCTAGGCTATGTTATGCGAATGAAAGATGATGTTCCGGCCAAGAAAGTGTTTCTATCGGAACCCGCCTATGGAAGCAGAGGTAGAGGGCGGCCCCCACTCCGTTGGAGGGACCAGGTGGAAAACGATTTAAACTCCCTTGGTGTGACCAATTGGTGCCGGTTGGCGCCGCGAAGGAGCGACTGGTGCGCCTTGTTGGACGGCCATAACCGTTTAGACGGTTAAGCGCCAATTAAGTAAGTAAGTAAGGGTATTGAAATGCAATAAAGATACACCATTTAGTTCCTTTGATTACAACATTATCGTTTTCTCTAGCCTAGCAATGTAGGCCGTCAAAAGAAAACCGCGGCGCTATTTCCCTGTATGTTATTTCATACTTCAGAAACGCATGCAAATGGTATTTTTGTATTATACCGAAAAAATCAATGTTGTAGAGAAAAATGAAAAAGTATCCCTCTAAGTTATGAGGGCAAGAATTGTCTAATGCGACTCCATTTTGTAATATTGACTTCACCTGTCGGCTTTAATTGTTTCATGAGTAACGCAGTGATTTTCTTTCATTAACTAAATTTTCACTAATTTATAAATTTCCTTCTCATCTATTATAGCTGAGTTGGGCGATTATGATCAAAGACGCCACTCCAAAGGCTATGTGTCCGAGTTTCGTTTGCTGCCAAATCAGAGTAGCGAACTGGAATCACGTGTCTCCGAACTTCACAGCATTAAAAGCATGTCACCAGCAACAGCGGAGCTAAACTATTTAGACAAAGTTAAATGGCACGATATGTACGGTGTGGATTTGCATCCGGTGTTGGTAAGTGAACATCCTTTCACACATATGTATGTATGTAATATGTACGTTAATTAATAAAAGGAGAATGATTAGCCCGTAAGGAGGGAGGGAAATCAACAACATCGCTTTGATGTTGATGATTAACTTTTTATTATTGATTTTACGTTGTTGAGAGCAAAGTACCCCTGGAAATTTTTTAAAAGGATATTGTAGGAGAATTGTAACAAAATTGTCATAGAAGCGTTAGCTTGAGTGGAATCGAATATCATATACCCTGTTTTGAGTTGATATATGTATACCAAGATCATATATACTCTTTTGGGCAACATGAAGGTCCGCTATGATACCACATAAGACAACGTTAACATAAGCTACAGCTGTTAGTTATATACGTGGTAACGCTGAAGTTTCGAATAGGGACAAGTCCTTCAAAGATCCTAATAAGTCAAGATGAAAATAACTTTGTCTAGTTCTGGCAAAAGCTGCACAGTCAAGCATAAAATTTATTGATTATTCACTTCGTATCCTCCATGCGGCTGCAGCAAGAGGGGTTTTCCAATGGGCTGAGACGTACAGCATTTACTCCCATTGAACAGTGACTCCTCAAACCACAATCACCCAATAATTTCAGCAGACCGCTTACTGTCCATTTTCTGCCAAAAGAATATTCCTAGTCTGCAAAATATATTGTATCGTTGCAGTTAGGGCTGTAAGAGCACAGGTTAGCATCTCATCCGCCGCATTGCGGCTACTTCCATTTTGGAAGACGCCGCAGTGTTCGGGCAACTAAAGCTTGCCGCCTACTTCGACCTGACACAAAACCCCTGCTCCAACCATCCTGTCCAACTTTGACCTAACCGTGAACCAGTTAGCCAGTCCAAAGCCCCATATAAATTTCTTTCCCCACTACTCTCTCTTTTCTGCCCCTAAGCTTGGTTGGATGTGTTCCATGCTAAAGAGTAGAAAGATCAATATGAGGATAGGAAGTACAACATAGTCAGTTGTGGCCACTAGGCAATGCCCTAAAGGAGATGAACTCATCTCGCTTGTGTACGTTAGTAACAGATGATCACTGATGACTCGCCTGCTAAAGACTCTCGACGCTATGTGGTTGACTTAGTAATCTGCATTACAGGGATGTATGAGAAAACAATATCCGATCGCGTGCAATATTATCTGCACATTATAGAATATGGCGTAAATAACTTATCAACGCTTGTAAAGTTTTACTCTGAAAAGGAAATTGTCCATGTTGGAACCATTTCTGCACGGCACTGAAATCAGTTTCTCAATAGAATACTGCGAACTGTACGAGGCAGAACTTTAGAACCAAAGCCAACTGAGAATAAGAGTAGTTGAACCCACACTAGATTGACTGCCTTGTGGCAAAGACAAGCCAATTTTTTATCCTCTCATCAGAAATTGTATCAGCCAAAGTCATTAATTTGAGCAGAGAGGACGTATGCCTACTCTTACACCTTAGTAATTGAAATCTAATCGAGAAACAACCCTGTCACTTTTTTATAAACTCCACATAGAAATAAAACAAAACACAAGGTACGTTAACTTCCGAAGAGATTTCAGGCCGAGCTCTCTTCCAATTCGCATCGTTCTCATTCTTAATTTTCCTCACAAATTGGCAGGTATGTTTTGTATACCTTTTCAAAGCATTTTCTGGTGTGGAACTCGAACTCACTCTCTTGCGATGTATTGACAAAAAAATCGACCAAAGCCACGTTGTTATTGAGTTACAACTTTATGCCCAATTATCATTCGATCTTTTTGGGAAGGACTTCTATGGCTTTTCACGGCAATAACCGCCACCGAAGAGTTTTTACCCCAGCATGATAGGGGGTTTGCAATATACCCGCAGCAGGTATGCCTGTCGTAAGAGGCAACGAAAATACTCAAATCTCAATCAATCGGGAAGCGTCTTTGTTGCTGCGAGAACAACAACAAAAACACCGAAAAGTTATTCTTCTATTCGGAATATCGGTTTGTAATGGATTCTTATTGGTTTCAAATCGGCATATTAAAGGACTGGTTACAGTCTCTAACTTGCAGCTGTGTTATTGATTTTCATAAAAAACCTATAAGTCATTGATAACATATATGATAACAAGCCGACAGCAAATTTGTATCACTCTGATAAAAAAAAACCCTCCAAAAGTCGATTTGGTAAAAAAGTTGATAACTTTTCTATACATTTTTTTAACAACTAATTGATAACTTTTTGATAACAAATCGATAATTTTTCGATAACTAAAATCGATAAACTTTTTAATAACATATAACCACTTTTCGATAAATAATAAAATATTTTCTATAGTAAATCGAAATTTTTTGTTATTAAGTCGATAACAAACCGTTAACTCTCTTAGTCGTGGATACAAACTATCTTATTTACTTTGCGAGCCATTGATTTTCGCTAGCGAGGCCAAATCTACAACTGTGCGTAGGTCCAGAAAGGGTCATACAAAAATATGCTTTCGTGAAAATTGATTCGATGGAGTTTGCCTAGAATCCGACACGAATCCAAAATAATGCATTCTAGATAATCTGTTTTCGCGAGTTCATTTCATATTTGATGCGATTTCTAAACGGCATATTTTCGCCTTGAATTCGAGTCGTAACCGTAACCCTTCTCCTTTTTGAGTTTTTGGAAAAGTACCACCATAATTACATACGCATGTCACACAATATGTGATCACGTAAATTTGAATGTATCTTTCACACGCATACTTTTTACTATGTAATAACTTTACATTTACATTCTACAGTCCAACAAGCAGCCTTGCTACTGCGGGTGATTTATTTCGGCAGGATATCAAAAATGCCATAAAAAATGTAAATGAAGCGAAAATTTACGCAGAAGCATTAAATTACAAATACAAGTTGGAGCACAATAAAGGGACAAAAGTAAAAACGAGCTACTGAAGGCCCACGACAATAAAAGACACATAGCAGACGACTGTAAACACGAAAAGTAATTTTTTCTTTTCACTCCCGTTTCTACTTAAATATAAAGCATAATGGACACAAATTAAATTGACGTTGCGTCGGGTAGTGGGTGGATGGTTTAAGGATAATAAAATCAAGGAAGGAAAACAAACCAAATTGGTCAAATAGACGACGGCCAATGTTTGGCGACAATGAGTGCCAAAATAGTGACAAATGACTGAATTGCGAAATGAGTGGGCATATGATGACTTAGAGGTTGCGCCGAAGGCTAGTTTTCATTTGGGTTCGGTAGCAATTTTGGTAGTGGTGTGCGGATGTCATAATGTTTTATTGTTTGATGGCTGGTAATGATAAGAATTTAAGGTAGATGGTGAACATGTGTTGTCTATGAAAAGCGACAAAGTATGGCTTCCTCTTTGACTTGGCGTCGATATGTGAATGAAATAATAAATAACAATTTATAAAAATTAAATTAAAGAGTGCTTGTAGATATGGAATATAATTATACCCTTTTCTTATTTGACCCGAAGACTTCATTACCATGACATTTTCTTTTGGCATTATTAACCCTCATTTTCATATAGAGTACCAATGTGTCTGGCTGGACGCAACAGAAAATTTAACATCTTATGGGGAGCTTCAGCTAATTTTTGTATAACATCCTGAAAACTTAAATATGGTGTTCGTTAAATCAAAATCAAATCAAAATTTTTAAGTTAAAGTTAATTTATTTTAATGCATTTAAAACATATATAACACGATTGTACCCAGCACACTTTGTTATTTTCGAAAATTGGCTTGCCAACATTCAAAAACTGAACCTCTCTATTCCTTTTCACTCTCTTTACCGTTCTCTTCTACTAAAGGTTCCATTGTCTACTTATTCTTGTCCAGCCCCTATTCCATTGATCTCCCTCCCATTCCCACTCTCACTCCATTTCCACCACCCCTCCCACACCTAATGGCCCACTCCCATCCGCGTTCCCAATACCATTCCTTCTTCTTCTCCTACTCCCTAGTCCCATTCTCTTTCCTAATCCCATACTTACTCCTACTGCCACTACTATCCCCGTTCCCAATATCACGCCCTCAGCTATTTCCACTCATATTCGCGCTCCTTATCCACTCCCATTCCCATTCCAAATACCACTCGCACTTGCGCTCTCATTCCCACTCCCATCGCGTTCCCTATATCATTCCTCCTTCTACTCCCACCCCTACTCCCGTTCATAATCCCATACTCACTCTACCCCCATTACCATCGCGTCCCACTACCACTTCTCTAGCTCCTTCCACTCACAGTCGCGCTCCTTATCCACTCCCATTCCCACCCCCAATACCACTCGCACTCCCGCTCCCATTCCCAATACATGCTCCCATTTCTGGTCCCACACCCACTACCATTCCTGTTCCTACTACTATGTCCATTCTCATTTCACCCTACTCCCACTACCGCATCCGTACCCGCTTCCTCTCGCACCCCCGATCCCACTCCACACTCCGCACTCCCGCAATCACACCCATTCCCATTCACGCTTCCTCTCTCATCTCAATCTCACTCCCATCCCTACTGGACCTCCCTCTCACCCCTCAATTTCCTCATGTATGCCATCTCTATACCATATATTGAATAGCTGTTTTAAATAATTGCGAAGATAAGGCTAAGTCAAACTTTTCCTATTAAAAGGCGAGGTACCACCCATTTTTCTTACTTTTCTTCTACACCATCCTTAAACCATAACGAACGGAACAAAGAAAATTTATAGAAATCGGTCAAGTCATGTCTGAATTTTAGTGAGACTAATGCACAGCAACCGTGGTGTGATGGTAGCGTGCTCCGCCTCCCACACCGTATGCCCTGGGTTCACACCCCGGGCAAAGCAACATCAAAATTTTAGAAATAAGGTTTTTCAATTAGAAGAAAATTTTTCTAAGCGGGGTCGCCCCTCGGCAGTGTTTGGCAAGCGCTCCGGGTGTATTTCTGCCATGAAAAGCCCTCAGTGAAAACTCATCTGCCTTGCAGATGCCGTTCGGAGTCGGCATAAACATATAGGTCCCGTCCGGCCGATTTGTAGGGAAAATCAATAGTAGCACGACGCAAATTGGAAGAGAAGGTCCTTAGACCTTAGGCCTTAGATCTCTTCGGAGGCTATCGCGCCTTACATTTATTTATTTTAATGCACAGCAAATCATTTTTATATATTTGCCGGGTCAACTAGCTGATATTTTTATTATATTTAATGACCTTTTAAGCCTTCCGTGAACTTTCAAAAATAACTCAAAACTAAATTGGCGAAATCGGTCCAAGGATGTCAAAAAGAGGCCATCTCCTGTATTACAAATAGTGAATAAGGTAGTAGTGCAGTTTAGGAGCCCCATCCTAAAGTTGGGCCAAGATTTTCGAGTGAGGTATCAGAAGACTCGTATTAATCTCGAGAATAATAATCCGAAGGCGGAAAAAAAAATTGTATCTCTGTCCGGAGATATTTGCAGTTGAAGTTGGCGATTTTCATGTGGTTGTTGTTGTGTTTGTACCCACAAAAAAAATTTTGCATCACCGTGGCGGTAGCACGTACCACACACCCGGACTTAGCAAGGCGTAGCCCAGGGTTATTTTTTATAAGCGCGGCCGAAGGCCGCCAACGCAGAAAGGTGTTCTGCGCAAAAATACTATGGATCCCACCCCCGGTTTCGGAAGTACCCCCGGGTCTTTTTTCGGTTTTTCGTTAATATCTTTTGAACGGGTAAAAAAAGTTAACTTCCGCTTTCGGATTATTGATCTAGACATGAATACGCGTCTTTTGATACCTCACTCAACAAAAAAGGGTGGGGCCCCTAACTGCACAATCACCGTGAATAAAAATTCAAAAACGGTCTGGCTGAACCCATCAGTCCAAATGAGGGTTAAAGTCTAATAAGCAACCAGAGTGTCTGTATTTACCAATAACGAAAATCTCGATTCGCGAGCCAGAAAATTTGTTCATTCATATTTCACACAACTTTTTTAACAGCCATTTCCTATTGCTCTGGCGTTGTGTTTTATTATT
>JARSSU010038987.1:0-35737 GCA_029619165.1 Eurosta solidaginis
GGTCATTTCGGGCCTATTTCGGGATCATTTGGGATACCTACCGGCATCATTTCTGGATGGTTTTGGAAGTCGTCCGGGATCCCGTCGAGGTCATTTCGGGGACTTTTTCTCGACTAATACGGGATCAGTTGCGGACCCTTTCGGCATCATTTCTGGATAGTTGTCGGGATCCGTTCGGGATTCAAGTCACGGTCATTTCGGGACTATTAGGGGATCATTTGAGGACCTTTCCGGCATCATTTCTGGATAGTTTTCGGAATCCAGCCCGTCACGGTCATTTCGGGACTATTTCGGGATCATTTTGGGACCTTCCCAAGATCATTTCTAGATGGATTTCGGGATCTGTCCGGGATGCCGTCAGGGTCATTTGGGACTATTATGTGATCATTTGAGGACCTTTCCGGCATCACTTCTGGATGGTTTCGGTATCAGTTCAGGATCCCGTCGGAATAATTGCGGGACTTTTTCGGGATCATTTGGGGTCCCTTCCGGCATCATTTCTGTATGGTTTATGGATTCGTCCGGCATCCCGTCGGGGTCATTTCGAGACTTTTACTCGACTAATACGGGATAGTTTGCGGGCCCTTTCTGTATCATTTCTGGATAGTTGTCCCCGAACGGATCCCGTCAGGGTCTTTCGGAACTATTAGGAGATCATTTGAGGACCTTTCCGGCATAATTTCTGGATAGTTTTCGGGATTCTTTCGGGGTCCCATCAGGGTCATTCGTGGCTTTTTCGGCAACATTTAAGATTGGTTTTCAGGATTCGTCCGGGATCCTGTCAGGGTAATTTATGGACTTTTCCGAGACTATTTCGGGATCATTTTGGGACCCTCCCAAGATCATTTCTGCATGGATTTCGGGATTTGTCCGGGATGCCGTCAGGATCTTTTGGGACTATTAAGTGATCATTTGAGGACCTTTCCGGCATCACTTCTGCATGCTTTTCGAAATCCGTTCAGGATCCCGTCGGAATAATTGGCGGGACTTTTTCGGGATCATTTGGGGTCCCTTCCGGCATCATTTCTGGATGGTTTTTGGGATTCGTCCGGCATCCCATCGGGGTCATTTCGGCACTTTTTCTCGACTAATACGGGATCATTTGCGGGCCCTTTCTGTATCGTTTCTGGATAGTTGTCCCGAACGGATCCCTTCAGGGTCTTTTCGGAACTATTAGGAGATCATTTGAGGACCTTTCCGGCATAATTTCTGGATAGTTTTCGGGATTCTTTCGGGGTCCCATCAGGGTCATTTCGGGGCTTTTTCGGCAACATTTAAGATTGGTTTTCAGGATTCGTCCGGGATCCCGTCAGGGTAATTTTATGTACTTTTCCGAGACTATTTCGGGATCATTTTGAGACCCTCCCAAATCATTTCTGGATGGATTTCGGGATCTGTTCGGGATGCCGTCAGGATCTTTTTGGGACTATTAGGTGATCATTTGCGGACCTTTCCGCATCACTTCTGCATGCTTTTCGGTATCCGTTCAGGATCCCGTCGGAATAATTGCGGGACTTTTTCGGGATCATTTGGGGTCCCTTCCGGCATCATTTCTGTATGGTTATGGGATTCGTCCGGCATCCCGTCGGGGTCATTTCGGGCTTTTACTCGACTAATACGGGTTAGTTTGCGGGCCGTTTCTGTATCATTTCTGGATAGTTGTCCCGAACGGATCCCGTCAGGGTCTTTTCGGAACTATTAGGAGATCATTTGAGGACCTTTCCGGCATAATATCTACATAGTTTTCGGGATTCTTTCGGGGTCCCATCAGGGTCATTTCGGGCTTTTTCGGCAACATTTAAGATTGGTTTTCAGGATTCGTCCGGATCCCGTCAGGGTAATTTATGGACTTTTCCGAGACTATTTCGGGATCATTTTGGGACCCTCCCAAGATCATTTCTGGATGGATTTCGGGATCTGTCCGGGATGCCGTCAGTATCTTTTTGGGACTATTAGGTGATCATTTGAGGACCTTTCCGGTATCACTTCTGGATGATTTTCGGTATCCGTTCGGGATCCCGTCGGAATCAATGCGGTCCCGGCATCATTTCTGGATGGTTTTTCGGGATCCGGCCGGGATCCCATCAGGGTAATTTCGGGACTATTAGGGGATCATTTGGGGACTTTTCCGGCTTCATTTCTAGATGGTTTTCTGGATCCGTCCAGGATCCAATCAGGGTCATTTCGGGACTATTTCGGGATCATTTGGGGGTACCTTCCGGCTTCATTTCTAGACGATTTTCTGGATCCATCCGGGATCCCGTCGTGGTAATTTCGGGACTTTTTCTCGACTAATACGGGATCATTTGGGGTAGCTTCCGGCATCATTGCTAGATGGTTTTCGGGATCCGTCCGGGATCCCGTCAGGGTCATTTCGGTACTATTTTTGGATCATTTGGGGTACCTTCCAGCATCATTTCTAGATGGTTTTCGGATCCGTCCGGGATCCCGTCGGGGTCATTTCGGGACTTTCTCGAGTAATACGGGATCATTTGGGGACGCTTTCGGCATCATTTCTGTATGGTTTTCGGGATCCGTTCGGGATCCCTTCAGGGTAATTTTGGGACTTTTTCTCGACTAATACGGGTTCATTTGAGGTACCTTCCGGCATCATTGCTAGATGGTTTTCGGGATCCGTCCAGGATCCAATCAGGGTCATTTCGGGACTATTTCGGGATCATTTGGGGTACCTTCCGGCTTCATTTCTAGACGATTTTCTGGGATCCGTCCGGGATCCCGTCGGGGTAATTTCGGGACTTTTTCTCGCTAATACGGGATGATTTGGGGTAGCTTCCGGCATCATTGCTAGATGGTTTTCGGGATCCGTCCGGGATCCCGTCAGGGTCATTTCGGTACTATTTTTGGATCATTTGGGGTACCTACCGGCTTCATTTCTAGACGGTTTTCGGGATCCGTCCGGGATCCCGTCAGGGTCATTTCGGGACTATTTCGGTATCATTTGGGGTACCTTCCGGCTTCATTTCTAGATGGTTTTCTGGATCCGTCCGGGATCCCGTCGTGGGTAATTTCGGGACTTTTTCTCAACTAATACAGGATCATTTAGGGTAGCTTCCGTCATCATTTGCTAGATGTTTTTCGGGATCCGTCCGGGATCCCGTCAGGGTCATTTCGGGACTATTTCGGTATCATTTGGGGTACCTTCCGGCTTCATTTCTAGATGGTTTTTGGATCCGTACGGGATCCCGTCGGGGTTATTTCGGGACTTTTTATCGACTGGTATCGGATCATTTGGGGACCCTTTCGGCATAATTTCTGGATGGTTTTTCGGTATCCGTCCGGGATCCCTTCCGGGTCATTTCGGAACCCTTTTCGGGACTATTTCGGGATCATTTGGGGTATTTTCCGTCATCATTTCTGTATGGCATTCGGGATCATTTGGGGTCCCTTCCGGCATAATTTCTGGATGGTTTTCGGTCATTTCGGGACTATTAGGGGATCATTTGAGGACATTCCGGCATCATTTCTGGATAATTTTTAGGATCCGTGCGGGATCCCGTCGGGGTAATTTCTGGACTTTTCAGAGATAGTTTCGGGATTATTTTGGGCCCTTCCAAGATCATTTCTGGATGGATTTCGAGATCTGTCCGGGATCCCGTCAGGGTCATTTAGGAGTCCGTTCGAGATTCCTTCAGGGTCATTTCGGGACTATTAGGGGATCATTTGAGGACCTTTCCGGCATCATTTCTGTGATAGTTTTCGGAATCCGTCTGGGATCCCGTCGGGGTCATTTCAGGACTTTTTCGGGACTAATACGGGATCATTTTGGGACCCTTCCGGAATCATTTCTGTATGGTTTTCGCGATCCGTCGTGGATCCCCTAAGGACCCTTCCTGGATATTTTCTGGATGGTTTTTGAGAACCGTCCGGGAGCCCGTCAGGGTCATTTCGGAACTTTTTCGGGACTATCATTTTTGGTACCCTTCAGGCATCATTTCTTTGTGGTTCTCTGGATAAGTCTAGAATCGTGTCGTTGTCATTTCGGGTTTTTTGGGACTATTCCGGGAACTTTTGGAGACCCTTCCGTGGCATTTCTAGATGGTTTTCGGGATCTGTCCGCGATAGCGTCGGGGTCATTTCGTGGATTTTTCTGGATAATTTCGGGATCATTTGGGGATCCTATCAGGTTATCAGCTCATTTAGTTCTTTTTTTACTCAATTACAAAAATAAAATGTATTAGACAGAAACATCTTTTTAAACAGATAACTTGATAAGCAGGCTAACGTGAATATCCCATATATTTA
This sequence comes from Eurosta solidaginis, assembly GCA_029619165.1. Classification (NCBI taxonomy): domain Eukaryota; kingdom Metazoa; phylum Arthropoda; class Insecta; order Diptera; family Tephritidae; genus Eurosta; species Eurosta solidaginis. Next base: position 4,264 of record JARSSU010038987.1, read on the forward strand.
ATTTTCTCCTTGCGGACGGGGCCGCGGGTAAAGGCTAGTATATTATAAATGGGAAAGTTTGGATGTTTAGATGTTTGGATGTTTGGATGTTTGTCCAGACGTTTGCCTTTGTGACTCAATCACGCAAGAACGGCTGGACCGATTTGGATGAAATTTTGCACACATATAGCCAATAGTCTAGAAGGATCTACTAGCTATATATTTTTGAAAAGGGGCGTGGTCCCCGCCCCCTAGGAACAGTTATAATTTAATTATTATATTTTTTCGTCTTTGCGACTGAATCACGCCAGAATGGCTACACGGATTTTGATGAAATTTGGGACACATACGGTAGCCTACTAGCGAAATTTTTTTCGAACATGGAAAGAGGGGTGGGGGTCCCACGACCTCTTCGAGCAATTACTTTTTAATAATTTTTACACATTATAACTTTACGTATACTGGCCTTCACCAATATCACAGACTCAAGGGGTCAAATAAGTCGAGGGCTTACAAAGTAAGCAGTGACACCCTCCGCCCCCCTTCCCCCCTTTATCACCCACTCTGGTGTAAAATCTATAAATTGTTATAACTCAATATAAATTTTCTCCTAAATCAATAGTTTTTGGTATCTGGCACATACAGATCGAGATCTAGACAATTTTGGAGGACGATCAGTGGTCCTCTCCTTTTACCCCCGCCATCCGCCCTCCTTCAATTGTTTTTATTAGCACGCTTTTATTAGCTTTACCTGTATGTTTCTATGTAACTTTTCATTCGCTCCTGCGCCTGCTGCCTTATTAACATGGTTTTATAATTAGCTTCACCTCATATGGAGACCCTTCCGGGATCATTTCTGGATGGTTTTCGGGATCGGTCCGGGATCCGGCCGGGGTAATTTCGGGACTTTTTCGGGACTATTTCGGGATCATTTTGGGACCCTTCCGGGATCATTTCTGTATAGTTTTCGGGATCCGTCCGGGATCCCGTCGGGGTTATTTTGGGACATTTTCGGGACTATTCCGGAATCATTTCGGCATTATTTCGCGATCATTTGGGGACCCTTCCGGCATCATTTCTGGTTGGTTTTCGGGATCCGTGCGGGATCCCGTCGGGGTACTTTCGGGATCATTTGCGTACCTTCGAGAGATAAATTCTTGATGGTTGCCGGGATCATTACGGGACTTTTTCGGGGTTATTTTGGGTCCCTTTAGGCATCATTTCTGGATGGTCTTCGGGATTCGTCCGGCATCCCGTCGGGGTCATTTCGGGACTTTTTCGCGACTAATACGGGATCATTTGGGAACCCTTTCGGCATCATTTCTGGATGGTTTTCGGGATCCGTCCGGGATCCCGTCGGGGTCATTTCGGCCCTTTTTCGCGGCTAATACGGGATCATTTGGGAACCCTTTCGGCATGGTTTTCGGGATCCGTCCGGGATCCCATCAGGGTAATATCGGGACTATTAGGGGATCATTTGGGGACCTTTCCGGCATCATTTCTGGATAATTTTCGGGATCCGTCCGGGATGCCGACGAGGTCATTTCGGGACTATTTCGGGATCATTTGGGATACCTACCGGCATCATTTCTGGATGGTTTTTGGAAGTCGTCCGGGATCCCGTCGAGGTCATTTCGGGACTTTTTCTCGACTAATACGGGATCATTTGCGGACCCTTTCGGCATCATTTCTGGATAGTTGTCGGGATCCGTTCGGGATCAAGTCACGGTCATTTCGGGACTATTAGGGGATCATTTGAGGACCTTTCCGGCATCATTTCTGGATAGTTTTCGGAATCCTTTCGGAAGCCCGTCACGGTCATTTCGGGACTTTTCGGGATCATTTTGGGACCTTCCGATCATTTCTGGATGGATTTCGGGATCTGCCCGGGATGCCGTCAGGGTCATTTTGGGACTATTATGTGATCATTTGAGGACCTTTCCGGCATCACTTCTGGATGGTTTTCGGTATCAGTTCAGGATCCCGTCGGAATAATTGCGGGACTTTTTCGGGATCATTTGGGGTCCCTTCCGGCATCATTTCTGTATGGTTTATGGGATTCGTCCGGGCATCCCAGTCGGGGTATTTCGAGACTTTTACTCGACTAATACGGGATAGTTGCGGGCCCTTTCTGTATCATTTCTGGATAGTTGTCCCGAACGGATCCCGTCAGGGTCTTTTCGGAACTATTAGGAGATCATTTGAGGACCTTTCCGGCATAATTTCTGGATAGTTTTCGGGATCCTCTCGGGGTCCCATCAGGGTCATTTCGGGGCTTTTTCGGCAACATTTAAGATTGGTTTTCAGGATTCGTCCGGGATCCCGTCAGGGTAATTTATGGACTTTTCCGAGACTATTTCGGGATCATTTTGGGACCCTCCCAAGATCATTTCTGGATGGATTTCGGGATCTGTCCGGGATGCCGTCAGGATCTTTTTGGGACTATTAGGTGATCATTTGAGGACCTTTCCGGCATCACTTCTGCATGCTTTTCGGTATCCGTTCAGGATCCCGTCGTTGTAATTGCGGGACTTTTTCGGGATCATTTGGGGTCCCTTCCGGCATCATTTCTGGATGGTTTTTGGGATTCGTCCGGCATCCCATCGGGGTCATTTCGGGCTTTTCTCGACTAATACGGGATCATTTGCGGGCCCTTTCTGTATCATTTCTGGATAGTTGTCCCGAACGGATCCCGTCAGGGTATTTTCGGAACTATTAGGAGATCATTTGAGGACCTTTCCGGCATAATTTCTGGATAGTTTTTCGGGATTCTTTCGGGGTCCCATCAGGGTCATTTCGGGGCTTTTTCGGCAACATTTAAGATTGTTTTCAGGATTCGTCCGGGATCCCGTCAGGGTAATTTATGGACTTTTCCGAGACTATTTCGGGATCATTTTGGGACCCTCCCAAGATCATTTCTGGATGGATTTCGGGATCTGTTCGGGATGCCGTCAGGATCTTTTTGGGACTATTAGGTGATCATTTGCGGACCTTTCCGGCATCACTTCTGCATGCTTTTCGGTATCCGTTCAGGATCCCGTCGGAATAATTGGGGGACTTTTTCGGGATCATTTGGGGTCCCTTCCGGCATCATTTCTGTATATGGGATTCGTCCGGCATCCCGTCGGGGTCATTTGGGGACTTTTACTCGACTAATACGGGTTAGTTTGCGGGCCGTTTCTGTATCATTTCTGGATAGTTGTGCCGAACGGATCCCGTCAGGGTCTTTTCGGAACTATTAGGAGATCATTTGAGGACCTTTCCGGCATAATTTCTACATAGTTTTCGGGATTCTTTCGGGGTCCCATCAGGGTCTTTTCGGGGCTTTTTCGGCAACATTTAAGATTGGTTTTCAGGATTCGTCCGGGATCCCGTCAGGGTAATTTATGGACTTTTCCGAGACTATTTCGGGATCATTTTGGGACCCTCCCAAGATCATTTCTGGATGGATTTCGGGATCTGTCCGGGATGCCGTCAGGATCTTTTGGGACTATTAGGTGATCATTTGAGGACCTTTCCGGTATCACTTCTGGATGATTTTCGGTATCCGTTCGGGATCCCGTCGGAATCAATGCGGTCCCGGCATCATTTCTGGATGGTTTTCGGGATCCGGCCGGGATCCCCTCAGGGTAATTTCGGGACTATTAGGGGATCATTTGGGGACCTTTCCGGCATCATTTCTGAATAATTTTCGGGATCCGTCCGGGATGCCGACGAGGTCATTTCGGGACTATTTCGGAATCATTTGGGATCCCTTCCGGCATTATTTCTGGATGGTTTTCGGGATTTGTCCGGGATCCCGTCGGGGTTATTTCGGGACCTTCTCGGGGCTAATACGGGATCATTTGGGGATCCTCTAGGGGTCGTTTCGTGACTTTTTCTGTATTATTTCGGGATCATTTGGGGACCCTTCCGGCATAATTTCTTGATGGTTTGCCGGATCCATCAGGGTCATTTCGGGACCTTTTTGGGATCATTTGGGGACCCTTCCGAGATCATTTCTGGATCCGTCCGGGATGCCGTAGGAGCCATTTCGGGATTTTTTGTTACCTTCCGGTTTTTGGACCCTTCCGGGATCATTTCTGGATCTGTGCGGGGTCCCATTTGGGTAATTTCCGGACTATTTCGGGATCATTTTGGGACCCTTCCGGGTTCATTTCTGTATGGTTTTCGCGATCCGTCGTGTATCCCCTCGGAGCCATTTCGGAACTTTTTCTGGAGTATGTCGGGATAATTTAGGGACCCTTCCTGGATATTTTCTGGATGGTTTTTGAGATCCGCCCGTGAGCCCGTCATGGTTATTTCGGAAACTTTTCGGGATCATTTTGGAACACCTTCAGGGATCATTTCTGTGTGGTTCTCTGGATACGTCTAGAATCGTGTCGTTGTCATTTCTGGTTTTTTTGGGACTATTCCGGGAACTTTTGGAGACCCTTTCGGGGCATTTCTGAATGGTTTTCGGGATCCGTCCGCGAGCGCGTGGGGGTCATTTCGTAGCTTTTTCTGGATAATTTCGGGATCATTTGGGATCCTATCAGGTTATCAGCTCATTTAGTTCTTTTTTTTACTCAATTACAAAAATAAAATGCATTAGACAGAAAACAAAATTTTAAACAGATAACTTGATAAGCAGGCTAACGCGAATAGCCCATATATTTAAATTTCTCCTTGCGGATGGGGCCGCGGGTAAAGGCTAGCATATTATATATGAAAGAAATGTTTGTTTTGGTTAGAAATTTGTATAGGGGTAGGAATACGAATAAGAATAGATTGAAGAATACAAATAAGGGTAGAAAAGGATAGGAATAGGGAGAGGAAGAAGGCATAGAAGGAAAAGGGAATGGAAACGAAAATTAACAAGTAAAGGGAAAAGGAAATGGGGAAGAGTAAGAGATCCGGAGGGCGAACGAGAGGGAGGCCGAGGGAAAGGATAATGAGAAGGATAGGGATAAAAAGATGGAAGAGAAGGAGAGGGGGATGGAGAGGTAAAGGAGAAGAAAAGGAAAAGGAGAAGGAAAGGAGAAGGGGAGGGAAAAGGAAACGAAAATAATGGGAAGGAGAGGAGAACAAAAACGGAATGGAAAAGGAGAATGGGAAAGGGAGGGAAAACGGAAAGGAAAAGGGGAAGGAAGAGGGAAAAGAAAGGGGTGGAGAGGAAAGGCGGAGGGAGAGGGGGAGGCCAATGGGAAGGAGAATGAGAGGGAGGGAGATAAAAAGATAGAGAAGAGGAAGAGCCATAAGAATGAGGATGAGGGCAGTCTATAAAAACATGCCAACGTGCTTATTTTATAATTTGCACATATGAGTAAATGTCATTGTTTCTTTATACCTTTTCAGATCAACGAAGAAATCGTATCTATAAATACGACATCATCAAGCGCGAATTCTGATCCAACCCTGACTAACATGGGCCAACCTCGGTTAGGCGTGGTCCTGATCCCGAAGCTTCGGAGGAGCTTGATCGAGTAGAAAGGGAGCGGAGAAGGAGAGTTCGCGCTGCACGCAGCGCGCCAGATTGGAATCAGTTTCTTGAAATTGAAAGAGAGGCATTCGACATAAAACGGCGAAGGCTTGATATAGCTAAAGAAATGCTAAATGCCCAAAAAGAAACTAATAATAAATTAGACGCACTAATTGCCCAAATTCTTTAAAAAGTTGTCTATTATTTTCTAGGATATCTAGTGATATGGGCTATGGGCTTTCTGACTTCGGACACTTTAGCCTTCGACTTTATCCCTGACAGGACGGACTATTGTATGCCGATAACTGCTCCCTGTGCAACCTTCACCCCAGTCATGGTGAATGGGGAAGAGGACTCATCCGGGAAAGGGGACCGGTTTATTTGTTCACGGGCGGGTCGAAAATGGACGGAATGGAAGCAATGGAGAAGATTGTAGACCACGAGATTAGATCAAAGGCTCTCGATAGAATATCACTACATCGAAATCATCATGCATATAGGACAGGCAGGTCGACAGAAACTGTACATTGTATCAGCTGTCTACAGAAATCCAAAGTGCGTTCGAATGCGGAGAGGTTGCGCTATGCGTATTTTTGGACATAGATGGGATATTCGACAACACGACCCACGAAAGTGTGAATCGGGCACTCGAGAGAAAAGAGATACAATGTCCAATCCGTATGTGGATAAACGCGCTACTGCGTACGAGGATTGCCGAAACCTCGAGTGGGGCGGTACAGTAGAGATGAAGGCAACGAAGGGGCGTCCTGTAACCCCTGCTGTGGGGCGTGGGAGTCACGTTCGACTCTAAACTCTTAAGGAGGAAGCACGTCGACAACACCATATCAAAGGCCACAAGTGCAATAATGGTATACAGACGTATTGCAGGAAGATCCTGGGGATGCAGCCCAGAGATCCTAAGATGGATGTACACTACTATAGTTAGACCTATGGAATGCGATGCAGTCGCGAGAGGCAGACTTCGGATCCTAGGATCACCAAAATAAGAAAGTAGTCACATACACTCTTTGAAGCCGAGAACCATTCTGGATTTTCTCAGAGAACTCGGTTTGGGCGAGGTGTTGTGAACAGAATGAGGCCACAATAGAACAATAGGTCGCTTAACCTACCAACATATCTATATACCGCAGCGTCTTCCCCGTCTCCCCTCCTCTCTCCTTTTCCTTCCCCTGATCCTTTTCTTCTCCTTCCATGCTTTTCCACTCCTCCCCATACGAAGGCCATCTCCTTCCACACTCTTCCTCACCATTCGTATTTCCCTACTTTCCCTCTACTTCTCATTCTCCCTCTCCCTATTTTCATCCTTCTCTCTATCCTCTTTTCTCCCTTTTATCTATCCTATGCGTCCCATCAATGAGTCCTTTAACTCCAGCAAAACCATTCATTTGATAGAAGTCAGCTTTGGTTGCCATAAATTCGCCACTATTTCGAAATTTAATGTGACTTTGCTGAACTCTATTAAATGCTTTAGTTACTTCCATTATGACTCGACTAACGGAAGAGTGCGATAGAGCAGACAGTGCACCTTGACCAACTGCCCGCTGAAAACTTCCAGTGCTAAAAAAACCCAAAGCACATAAAATCTACATAAATGAATGAAGCTTTCCTCCGATATCATTGTGAAGGGATCTTGTGAGTCCCGCAGTTAACGCTTAGTAACTCTGAGATGATTTCTATATGGAGACGTTTTTTTTATTTATATAATTTAGATTGAACATTTAAATAATAAATGGCAATAAATGCACTTACCTTTGATATTCTAGATGAGAATTAAAAGAGATCAAAAGGCCAATACTGGGCATTTTCCTATTTTGTTATTGAAAATTTGAAAATATTTACTACTTTTATTAATTTTGTTTTGGTTTTTTTGACAGAAAATATCATTTTTTTTACTCACATTTATTACATTTTCACAACGAGTATTGCAAAGAACACGAACAGCTGATCGAACCTACCTTATACTGTTTTCACACAGACGGCTTATTGAATACTAAAGTCAGTTTTCTACATTAAGACGCTTATTGAGCTCAATCTTCTCTACAAAATTCGAATCTATTATTATTTCATTAGTAGCTAATCGAATGCCTAATGAAGTCAAAAGCACAATGCAACTCTGTTGGCAGCGTTCCCCTTCCGTTTCCGCTTCTTAGTTTTCAAAGCAAATGTCATTGTCTGCATGGCGGAACGATACAAGGTGGCCGCATCGAACAGCTGATTATAACCTTTTTTATTTGATTTGATACATCATCTACCGGCGCAGTACGATTTTGACATTTGTCCATCGAATTTACAAGTACATGGAATTTTTTTTGTTTGTAGGTATGTCACCATGCTCCCACCTTGTATCGTTCCGCCATGATTGTCTGTCTCTTCCTTCATACTAATCGAACAGTTACTTCAGTGTGAAAGCAAAAAATTTACGATTTCATTAGCAGGTGAAATGAGATCATTAAGTTTCTGTGTGAAAACAGTATTATGGAAATCAATGTAATCGAGTAATGGTGCCATACCACAACCATTGTGAATCAAACTAAGTGTGATATCTTATCTGTCAACTGCCTGACAGGATGTTCAATATGGCTACTTTTTAGCGTTTTGACAGCGTGTTCAATATGGCGGCGCCTATCTTCAGCGGGTGGCAGAAAGAGATACAGAATGAGACAGCGATAGACAATTACAAATCAGGTGATCCAATCACTTTGGAATTTTGACGTCTATGCAGAAGATATCACACTTAGTTTGATTCACAATGACCATAACGCTAACTCGATTACATTGATTTCCATAAGGTAGGTGTGATCAGCTGTTTTATCTGGTTATGGCTTTATGTTATAAGTCACCATTAATTCGCCCTTAAGATCGTAACCGTATCGAATTGGTTTTTGGATTCTCGCCATATCCACAACCTATAAATATTTGAGTTGGTGAGTTTAATAACTTTTTGTAGATTTTATTTATTTTTTTGGATACGTTATGAGTAAGAGACTTATTTTTTGTGGAATATGTTTGTAATTTTTTGCATTTTCTTCATTTTTATGAAATTTTCACGATTTTTAGGTTAAGGCACCATTAATCGACCACAATATATCGTATAGGGTTACGTTAGCGATATGACTACAGCGATATGACAAACGGCACCAATGACTCCGCTTATAGTCATGTCAAAAAAGCACCAACTAAACATAAATCCTTTTGGCGCATAGTCATAGTCAAAATAAAATTGGTTTTAAATTTAGTTGCAGCTTTTTTGACAGATAGCTCATAGAAAATTATGTCAAAAGCTGCAACTAAATTTAAAATCTATTTTATTTTGACTATTTTTATGCGCCATTCTCAGCTTTGTACTTAAGACCACCCATGCTGTTGGGACCAGCACTGACGTGCAATGTGGCCTGGCTTCCCGCATTTGAAGCATTTGATAACTCTTTCATTCCGCTTTTGCGATCTTTTCAGTGCCTCCAATATTGTATTCACCCAGTCTGGTTTTTCTACTTACACACGGCGTGCTTTGAAAGCGTTTCTGCTAATGTGCCTTTGGGTTTGCGTATGTCGCTCGCTTCGTTTTAACATCCCGTATTCCGTGGATAAAGCTCTGAGTTTTTACCCTCTCGGTGTATTCCACGGGTGCGTCCGCATTTGCTAGATGAGCCAATCTTTCAACATCCGAGGCAAACTCCTGGAGATTCTCATTCGCTTTTTGGTAGCGGTTTTGCAACTCAATTTGATACATCTGTTTCCTATGCTCGCTTCCATAACGTCTCTCGACAGCGGCCATCAATGCTTCATAACTGTTCCGTTCGTACTTTGGTCTGTAAGATCTCAGCTGCAGGCCCTTTCAATGCCACGAACAGTGCAGCAACTTTATCTTCAGCATTCCAGTTGTTTAGTGCTGACGCCTTCACAAATTGAAGCTTAAATACCTGGAAAGGAACAGAGCCGTCAAAGGATGGTGTCTTTACCTATGGATTACTCGCTGATGGAGGGTGGGGCCGTGTGTAGAAGTCCACGAAAGTGGGGAAAGCTTCTGACCGCCATTGACCTGGGAATGGCCAGAGCGATTCTTTTGCATGCGGTTCAAGCAGCTCACTACTGCCGGTCGCTTGCGGCCAAGTATCCTCTGGGTAGCCGCTAAACACCCGTTTAGCGGTGAGCTAATGTGAGAAGGCGACAACCTGGCTAGGCCACTCTGACATAATCGGTTTAAGGGCTAGCCGGGGGAGATCTCATCGGCAGCGTCTGTACACCTCTAGGTGCGGCTGCAAGCGGGCGTCTGTCTTGGAGCAAGCGGCTCACTATATAAACGTGCCAAGTAATATTTTCACCCCGCTGAGCGGGTTGTGCGCTGGGCTTGGGACCCGCCACGTAAAACCATACTCCAATGAAATATAACAACAAGCCTCGGATAAATACACTCTCTATTGATGACGACCATGGCAAACGTTTGAAGGACAATGAATTGAGGGCATGCACCTGGAACGTCCGCTCCCTGAATGGGATTGGTGCAGATGCCCGGCTGGTTGATGTCCTCGTCAAAGCAAAATCTGACATCACCGCCATCCAAGAAATGCGTTGGACGAAGCAAGGAAGAAAAAAGATCAAAAATTGTGACATATATTGGAGTGGCCATACGAATAAGCGCAGTTTCGGCGTCGGGATTCGTGGTGGGAGAGAGACTTTGTCGCCAAGTGCTGGCGTACACGCCTGTGGACGAGCGTCACGCCGCTATCCGAATAAAAGCAAAATTTTTTAATATATCATTCATCTGCGCCCATGCGCCCAACAGAGGAGAAAGACGATGAGGTGAAAGACACTTTTTATGAACAATTAGAACGCACATACGAGCACTGCCCCCGTCATGATATAAAAGTCGTGCTTGGCGACTTTAACGCCAGGGTGGGCAAAGAAGGTGTTTTTGGCCCTACAGTCGGAAAGTTCAGCCTACACAATGAAACTTCTCCTAACGGACTGAGGCTGATTGACTTTGCCGGTGCTCGAAACATGGTCATATCAAGCACGAGGTTCATGCATAAAAAGATACATCAAGCTACATGGCTGTCTCCTGATCGAAATACTCGTAATCAGATCGATCACGTTGTGATAGACGGACGGCATGCCTCCAGTGTTTTAGATGTGCGCACGATCCGAGGACCTAACATCGATTCGGACCATTATCTCGTTGCAGCCAAAATACGCACCCGCCTCAACGCGGCTAAAAACAAGGAACAAAAAACACAAGGAAAGCTAGACATCGAAAAGCTTCAATCACAACAGACTGCCAATGATTTCGCAACTCGACTCTCACACCTGCTCTCTGAGGGCATAACTCATCCTGAAGGAATACAGGAGCAGTGGGAGCATATCTCCAAAGCACTTCGTACCGCCGCCGAGGAAAAAATTGGTTACTGGCGGCCACGAAAAAACAACTGGTATGATGAAGAATGCCGCGGTGCAACCGAAAGAAAAGACGCTGCCTACAGGGCTACGTTAAAAGCGAGCGCGACAAGAGGAGTGTGTGAACGCTATCGTGAGTTGAAAAGGGAAGCGAGACGCCTTTTCAGGAAGAAAAAAGCAGAAGCAGAAAGGCGTGAGTGCGAGGAGCTTGAGCTGCTAGCCACCAGGAATAACGCCCGAAAATTCTACCAAAAAATACGGCGACAGACGGAAGGTTTTAAGACCGGGGCAAACTCCTGTAGGAATGAAAACGGCGACCTTGTAACTGATGTCCAGAGAGTGCTTAGATTATGGAGGGAACACTTCTCTGCTCTCCTAAATGGAGGCAGCAATTCACCGCGCAGAGATGAAGAACCCGATCTCGCAATCGATGATGATGGAATATATGTCCCCCCGCCCGATTATGACGAAGTTAGAATAGCAATAACCAGATTGAAAAACAACAAGGCCGTGGGCGCTGATGGATTGCCTGCGGAGCTATTCAAGTTCGGCAGCGAGGAGTTGGTAAGGCGCATGCAGCAGCTTCTTAGCAAAATATGGGCGGACGAAAGCATGCCCGACGGTTGGAATCTAAGTGTTCTTTGCCCAGTCCACAGGAAGGGGGATACTGCAAAATGCACCAACTATCGTGGAATCAGCCTTCTTAATATCGCATATAAGGTCCTTTCAAGTGTATTGTGCGAAAGATTGAAGCCCACCGTGAACCGGCTGATTGGACCTTATCAGTGCGGCTTCAGACCTGGTAAATCTACCATCGACCAGATTTTCACAATGCGCCAAATCTTGGAAAAAACCCGTGAAAAGAGAATCGACACACATCACCTCTTCGTCGACTTTAAAGCCGCCTTCGACAGCACGAAAAGGAGCTGCCTATATGCCGCTATGTCTGAATTTGGTTTCCCCGCAAAACTTATACGGCTGTGCAAAATGACGTTGAGCAACACCATCAGCTCAGTCAGAATTGGGAAGGACCTCTCCGAGCCGTTCGAAACTAAACGAGGTTTCAGACAGGGTGACCCCCTATCGTGCGATTTCTTTAATTTGATGCTGGAGAAAATTATACTAGCTGCAGAACTTAACCGCACTGGAACAATATACTATAAAAGCGTGCAATTACTGGCATATGCTGATGACATTGATATCATCGGCCTAAACACCCGCGCTGTTAGTTCTGCTTACTCCAAGCTGGAAAAAGAAGCGGTAAAGATGGGTTTGATGGTGAATGAGGACAAAACGAAGTACCTGCTGTCATCGAGCAAAGAGTCAGCGCATATGCGCCTTGGCAACCACGCTACTGTTGGCAGCCATAATTTCGAAATAGTAAAAGACTTCGTTTATTTGGGAACCAGCATCAACACTAGCAACAACATCAGCACTGAAATCCAGCGAAGAATCAATCTTGCCAATAAATGCTACTTTGGACTAGGTAGGCAATTGAAAAGTAAAGTCCTCTCTCGGCGAACGAAAATCATACTCTACAAGTCACTTATCGTACCCGTCCTGCTATATGGGGCAGAAGCATGGACCATGACAACAGCAGATGAAGCGGCTTTGGGAGTGTTCGAGAGAAAAGTTCTTCGAAAGATTTATGGACCTCTACGCGTTGGCGATGGCGAGTACCGAAGAAGATTTAATGATGAGCTGTACGAGCTATACGCAGACATCAACATAGTCCAGCGAATTAAAACGCAGCGGCTGCGCTGGCTAGGCCATGTTATGCGAATGAAAGATGATGCTCCGGCCAAGAAAGTGTTTCTATCGGAACCCGCCTATGGAAGCAGAGGTAGAGGGCGGCCCCCACTCCGTTGGAAGGACCAGGTGGAAAACGATTTAAACTCCCTTGGTGTGACCAATTGGCGCCGGTTGGCGGAGCGAAGGAGCGACTGGCGCGCCTTGTTGGACGGCCATAACCGTTTAGACGGTTAAGCGCCAATTAAGTAAGTATTACTCGCTGAAACTGCTGAGCGATTTAGGTGCAACGCCCCAACTTCGAAGTAATACATCCTTCTTGCTCTTCCAGTTGTGCAGAGATCTGCGATGATACCTGTGCTGAAATTTGTGCCGACATTTTGGATATTCGTGCCTCTTGTACTTCAATCTTGGATATTATACGGTTCTCCTGTGATTCCTGTTGAGATTTTATACTTTCTGTTATGCGTGTTTCATGGGTTTCAAAGCCAATATCAAATTATTTTCGTCGGTTGGGACTGGATTCGGATTTACGTTCTGCTCTTTCAATATTGTTAATATTTCGTCCCCATTAAGATGGAATACATACTCGTCCACATTAATTCCTTCCGATTCCATAACCTCTCGTAGCCGTGCTTGAAGTTCGGTCTTATTGCCGGTTGTATTGAATCCACAGTTCTTTAGCTCCTTTTTCAGTTGCTGGATCTTTAATTCACTTAATTTTGCCATGTCCAAGTTGTATTCGAAATCTTCGGAATTTATTCAACAATTCCTTTTCTGACACCAATTGTAACGAATTTTGGGAATTTCCGCTTATTTTAAACATTCTGCTAACGTTCGTATCGCTGAACTGTCGAAAAAATAACTCCAATATTCAGTTTTGCAATACGGTCTTTATTTAGGCCCCTCTTATGAGAAAAATTCGATCTTCGACTGTGGTCGAACGACCCTACAAGAATACTGACTATCATCTGATTGTCAGCAATGTCAACCTAACGATCAGCGCCTATCACAAACTTAAGGGGACTTGCGCAAATGTGATGTAAACAACTGTATACGTGTGAGTTTTTGTCTCCTTCTTATACACCGACATGGCCTACTGATTAAGTATATAGCCGTACTGCTCACTCTCATTCCTTTCCTGGATCTGTGCTGACACTCTAACTATCAAAAAGAGTTATAAATGATAGTTTACTGTAGATATCAGGTTTGACTGTTATACTATTATAAATGACCATTGTTATCTTCCGCCAAAAATGAAACAATTCTTTTTGCTTTTTATTTACTTTATTTCATTACGTTTTTTAATTTTGTACGTGATAAAAGCATACGTGTTTCTTATTTGTTTAAAATAAATAGTTTTATAAGAATTCGAGTTCAGAATGTTCTATTTAAATTCAGAAAATAACAAAACAACAGAAGAGCGCTTTCCTCATGCGGAAACACATTTAAAAATGAATCACCACAAACCACTATTATTTTTCGCGTATCAATTTTTGAGTGCGCCCCACACATTCCGACAGCTTTTGGTATTTTTTAATATTATTTTCGATTTTTTTCTTTTAGCATGGATATTTGAAATGCTTTCTTTTTCATTTTTTAAACTTATTTTTTATATGGTTTTCGTCGGTTGAAAATGGCGGAGTTTTAAAAAATAACAAAACAACCGTGATAATCATTTGATTGTCATATGACAGTCAGTAGTGACAACATGATTAAATCGGATAAACTGTTCTCGCATACATAAAATTTCGTTGAGAATTATGTATCTGTCTCACATGCATAATGGTATCTGCTATATGTTCTTTTGTTCTGTACCAGGTGTCCGAAGCTTTCCCAGTTTGAGTCCTTTTTCATGATTATAGGCTGTCGTTGGGTACATGCGGACATGCGTGTGCGAACAAAGGAACATACATAAATTTAAGTATCAATGTTTACGTCATCGCAGGATCAGCATTGTCAATTACAAGTGTGAGTGTATTAGTAAAACTATCAGCGTTTCTTGTAGGGGAGTTCATCGAACGAATTTTAATTTGGTATTATGACGCGTGTTCGATGAAGACTAGCGTCATTGTGAATTTCGATCGTTTCAATTATTCACAATAGCTTATTTCTATCAGCCGTGAAACAAAAAAAAATAAATAAGCAAAAGTGCAAAAAAGTAATGAAAATATAAATAAACCTAAAAATTAACACAAAAAAAGCCTTGATATATAAAAACAAGACTTCAACGAAATTTTGGTTCGATGACTCGTCAGATGAGGAGGAAAGCATATTGGAATTAGCCAGAAGTAGAAAACTATTGAGGGATGCTTCCAATCCTTTAGAAATGAATTCCGCAGCGTAAGTGTAGCGTTTTAAACAAGTTATTGAATGTGTAACAATGAAAATTTTGTTTATAGATTTATCAAAAATTTCAGGCTGTCCAAGGAAGCTTTCATGGACTTGCTGTCCAGTACAGACAATCTTCTGCAGCAATGCTCAAGAGCTAAATCATAAATTTCTCAGATTTTGTGCTCAGGGATCCTACCAATTGATCATTGTGAACGAGAATACATTCCAACTGGCACAACCAACGGTGTCTGTGGTGCTATCATAGGTGTTAAATGTATTGAAAAACTCTCTTTTGTTATGGAAACGCATTTACAAGGGAAGCAGTAAGGAAGGCGGTCGGCATAATGTGTTGGTGCACAGTGGCTAGTCATTGTCGGCTGGGGCGGGTCCTTGCCAACCTTACTGTTCCTGCGCCTTAAACAGAAAAAAAGTTCCTATCATGCCTATCAAAACTGAAAGCTGTCAAAATCAAAAACCCTGACAGAAGCGCAGAGACCGACTCAAAACGCTTATAAATTCAAACTAAAACAACATCCGGCCGAACCGGATGTCACGGACAGACCGTTGACATTCAAAGATTTAAAAATTCAAAATTCAAATTCAAAAAAAAGAACTCAAAATAAACTAAACGCAAAAAAAACTAACCGAACCGGAAACGACCGGTTACTAACTGCTGAAATAAAAAAGCTGAAAAGTAAAAATAAAAAGGTGAAAAACAAAAAGGGCCGAATATATAGAGGGGCGACGCCCGGTGCTTGTCCCACCCTCAAAACCCGCACCTAAATTTCGGTGGCCCCTTACCTGGTTTACCCTATGCCTTCTAAATCATTGGCGACGCCAGCATTCCCATATTATTAACAACTTTTATTCAAAATTCATTATTACTACTAACATAGCTTTCTCCTTTTTTTCTCTTACTTCTTACTACAAGGGTTTTGAATATATTTAAGCTTATAAATAATAATTTATGGCAATCAAAAAGGCTATATATGTAATAAAATAAAAATATACTATATATGTAATAAAAAAAATCTTTTTTTTTCAGAAATTTGGATAAATGCCCTTTTCTCTTTTTTTTGTTTTACAAATCTATCTTAGGGCTGTACAGTTTGGATACGACTTCTGATAATTGGGGCCCCCTTACAAAATTAATAGTTGTTGTATTAAACTTACTTTGAGTTTAACTGAACATCATTTCGGTATTACACATAGTATAATGACAGTAATATGTACTATGCACTAGGAAATTAGTTATAAACGCTACTAGGACTAAACTTGGGGTAAATCCTACCCCACAAAAAATATTGTTTCACAAGCTCAAGTAAAACGTAAGCTTTTAGATTCATGGAAAAATTACCGAAGTCATTCACCTGTTCAGGTAAAACATTAACCCTTTAAACTTATAGTACAATTAAGAAATTGTTTTACTTATTCAGTTGAAACGTTAACTATTTTACATGTAACAGTCAGGGTTGGTATTGTTTCGGGTTTAGTTCGACTCAGTCACCAAAAAATGTATACAACAAAAAGTTTTGTTTTGATAACGCAAGCTAACCCGCATTACTTGTTATTTGCGTCTCTCAATATAGAGTTAATGCATTTTACTGATAATGCAACTGAACCTGAATTACCAATAAAATTTTATTCCTTACCGAAACAATATCAACACTTTTGCTCGCTCCAAAATCATATTCGCCACGATGGCATCAATAAAAAAAATGTAATAGTAAAATTCTATCACAACGCAAAGCAAATTTTAATACCTGAAACACCTTTTTCTTTGTTTCACAGGCAGTATAAATTGCACACCTATGACCATTAAAATATGCTTTGTTTGTGTTGGTTAAAATTTCTTTTCAGTATGCAACAACTTGAACGTACAATAAGAATTGCTTCTTTTCTTTTTAACTTTTCATTTCCTCCGGTCATTGTGCATATTGCATTCGTATTCACATTTGCTTTGATTCTACAATAGGGTGATAGCCCTAAATTCGAGTATGGTGGTACATTAACATCACATAATGTTGCGGAGTCAAAATTATAATTTTAAAAGATAGGGTTAAGGCTACAAATACATAACTTTAGTTCAGTAGTGGAACGAACTCACCGCTTTAACCGCTGATGTTCGTTATCGCAATTGGAGTGCCTGCAGGCCTATATTCGCTGCCCTGTGGTCGTCATTGCAGCTGGTTTATTGTAGCCCATCTGGTCGTAGCTGATACGGGTTGCGCTAGTAGTGTTGTTGCCGGTATGGACGCAGCCAATAAGGATGCGCTAGTAGTATTGTTGCCGGTATGGACGCAGCCAATAAAGATGCGGCTAGTATTTGGGTCGGTGGTACCGCCTGTTGTTGGTGTTACCATTAGTGGCCGCAAGCCTATGTACGTGGCCCCGCTACGTGCGTTGCAACTGGTGTGGCGGTACGTCTGATGGTTGTTGCGCTCGTGGTTGCGCTTATGAAGGAGTTGGGGGAGGTACTACCGATGGTGATGCCCGTGGTAATAGTAGGCACCGTTGGTGGCGGTTGGCGCTATGGTCCGAGGTGACCAAATGGCCCAGGTGGCGATAAAGCTTCGTGCTGGCCTTTGCGCCGGCGGTAGTGTCCTCACTAGGTTAAGATTTATTACCACCCAATTTTTTTACATTTGCTGCGCTGCATACAATTGCCACTTGAACATGCCTAATGGTTGATAGGTTAAATGCAAATCTAATCCTGGCGTTGTTTCATTGATGGGAAAATGTTCACGTTGTAAGCTCCAATAATCATTTATAAACACACTGGGTAAATACGTTTTACCACCATCATATTTTTTGGTGTCGATCTGGCCGGAAACTCGGCGATTTTTCTCGATTTTTATTTCTTACCAAAAATTTTTTTATCTTTCTTCGTGTGTATGCAGCCGGAAACTCGATGCCTTTCTTTTTGCTAGTGATGGCCGGTCTGTCTTTTCCTTGTTTTTCGATATTTTTTTATCGCAACTTTCGCCACATCGCTAGGTGTGTTCGCGTGAACACGCTCCCAAGTGGATCGTAGCCGTAGACCGTAGCAGCAGACCGTAACACTTTGTAAACGATGGATAAAGTTCAATTACGACGAAGCTGAACTGCAACAAGCTAAATTGTATTTCTTTAACATTAGCAGAATTCCAGGGATTATTGGCTGTGTTTACGGCATGCATATTAAAATTGTTGCTCCCAAAAAAGAACTACAACATTTGTACTACAACAGAAAAGGATTCTACGGCATTAATGCCATGATTGTAAGTATACCAATGTGGTATTAATTTCAGGTTGTAAATGCATAAATATTTATCTTTATATGTTTTAAGGTTTGCGACCATTCCATGACTATACGGTACATAAATGCAAAATATCCGGGAGCAACACATGATTCTATGGTGTTTAATATGTAGGCATTGAAATCACATTTAGAACAGCAACATCAAGATGGTATTCGAAACACCTGGCTTCTTGGTATATGCTTTTTTTTACATACAGATTAAATGTATTCCTATAAAACATAAAGTTTTCCCGTGCAGGTGATGCTGGATATGCATTAAAGTCATACTTACTGACGCCGTTCAGAAATACTGAAGATGGATCTGCACAACGTATTTATAACACACAGCATGCGAAAGGTAGAAATATCATAGAGCGAACAATTGGAGTCTTAAAAAATAGGTTTAGGTGCTTGTTGCGGGCAAGAGCCCTTCACTACACACCAGAAAAAGCAACAAAAGTTAAAAACGTGTGTGCAGCTTTGCACAATATTTGCATGTTTAACAAAGTAGAAATTTCTGTAGAAGAACTTTCAGATGAGGAGCACGACCATGATATCA
Organism: Eurosta solidaginis; assembly: GCA_029619165.1. NCBI lineage: Eukaryota > Metazoa > Arthropoda > Insecta > Diptera > Tephritidae > Eurosta > Eurosta solidaginis. The sequence goes on from JARSSU010038987.1 coordinate 23,038, forward strand.
CACTCGCCGAAATCGAATCAACCATGAACTCAGAAGCAGAAGAAATCAGAAATCAAATATTAAGAACTTTGTAGTCAATCAGTTTTATTGAAATATAAAACTATTATTCCTGTAAATATATTTTTTTATATATGCACTTATATTCCTCGTTTTAAATTCATGTGTATATACTTAGACTAAAAAATATTTGGTAAATTCATTGATAACACTTAAAAGCTAAGCTTAACTCTGTTCTAAACTAGGTAAAAAATATCACTTCAATGGCCTTTCCTCGACAACAGCAACACTATGCTCCATTACCTCCAAATCTTCAATAGGTTCTGTATTCTCATCGTCCAATCACTCGTCATTCATGCTAACTTCACACTCGACGACCTCACTTGCATTTAGCCCATGCTCTTCTCCAGGTGGATCTACGCTGGTGTGAAGCTGTAGTAAGCCCATTATAGCCTCTTCTGCGTGCGTATATATATTCAGTCTGTTTGGTCCTCAACCAGTTGCGCGATATTCCACCATGTTCTCCGATATTTCCTTTTTCGTTTTCACGGGTCAGTTTTTCATAGACCGCACGATTTCGGTAGGGATGTTCCGGAACGTACTTATTTGCTTAGGCAAGGTGCACACGAGGCTACACGTCATATACGCGTACAAGATATATTATATAGCTATATAGCTGCAATTTCTCTACGCCTCAAGATCTGCACACGAAGCTACTTTCGAGCGTCGCTACAAAAAGCAAACAATTATTGAAAAAAATAAAAAATTAAATTTCTTCAGCTATATCCGTCCCCGAAACCAAAGGAAAATAAGTATTAAACGTTGTTTGCATCCCCGTGCCTTTGTAAATTATAAAAGGCAATTTTAAACCACCGCGGATTAGAGAAAAAGGTAATTTCTAGTTTCCAACACTTTTTGCCTTTTAAACGCTTCAACAATGTCTAACCAAGCTGTTGTAGTGTTTAATACTCTTTTTCGCTTTGGTAATATACCTTTTACGCACTTCTATTAACTAAAGTAACATTTTTTAACTAATTACACAAATTTGCATACAAAAAAATGTAAACAAACATCTTGTTCTTCCTTTTTTTCAAGCGTACGTACGCTCAGCCAATGAGGATTAATATAATAAGAGCCGTCACTCGTTATTTTTTGGCATTTACTCGATAAACTATGAGGTAGTCGCTACTTTTTTTTGTGCGAGATGTTTATAAATGTCTTCTATACATTTTCATGGGGTATTTGTGTTTATTTTTCCGACTGTATTTAATTAATTATTTAATGCTCTTTCCAAAAAACACGGTTGCATAAAGTGACAACACCGCATGGATAAGTGGAAGGCAATTCAAAAATGTCCCTCATAAAACAAAAGTAGCGACTACCTCACAGTTTACATCGAGTAAATGCCTAAAAAATAACGAGTGGCGGCTCTTATTATATTTATCTTATTATATTTATCTTATTATATTTAGACACATTGACAAGAGCATGACCTCCTAAAAAGATTCTTTTCCGGCAGACGCAGCAAAACCAATTCTCAGGACCGAGGTTAGGAGACGGACCGGGATTGGATTCGATACCTTCCCGGAGCAAGAGAATATGGAGCAGTCCCGCTGCAAGGAGCTGCTGGGAGGATGACTATTTATAGAAGGGACGCAACAAATTAAATGGGGTTACACTGAAATGACAGTCCTTGGTCGGGAAAATTCCCAAGTCGCTCCGGTATATAGAGCCGACTGCCTTGGAAAGCCACTTCGATAGCTTTACAACTAGAGCTGGATTACAATACTTTCCAGGTTTTTCCCTCATCTCGCACATTGTTTAGTAGAGTTGACATTTTTCCTATACATTTGTTTTAACCGTAAAAAAATTTTAGTTAAATAATTAATTTATTCATTAAAATAAAAGACATTTTGTAAGAAAAACTATAGAACAGCATATAAGCTGTTCACTCAAGGTCAACCATGACGTAGGTGAGTAGAACGAAGCAATTTTGAACTCTCGAATGCGCAACCTTGATAGGTGATTTCTGAGCACAAATCAAACTCAGAAGATTATGCATTCACGAGTTAAAAATTACTTCGTTCTGCACATCGACGTCACACTTGACTGCTTCAGCGAATGAAATAAAGTAAGAAAAAACAAGAGCTAAAGGAAAATGACGTAAAAAATTGCTCATAAAAAACAGCTGAGCTAATGTTTACATGAGCAATGCGCCACCTTCTCTTATTCCATCATGATACCTAAGGAAGCACCACTACAAATCACACAAACAAGATTGCGCATTGCGCATGTAAAGAAAAGAAGAGCTGTTTTTTATGTGCAATTTTTACGTCATTTTCCTTTAGCTCTAGTTTTTCCTTCTCTTTCTTTCATTCGCTCAAGCAGCCAAGTGTGACGTAGTTGCGCAGAACGAAGCAATTTTGAACTCGTGAATACGCAATCTTCTGTGTGTGATTTGTGAAGCACCAAGTCGAGTTAAGTGTTGCCAAGTTTTGAGTAATCAGTAACATGCAAAGTTCATTAACAGAACTGTAAGTGACAGTTCTCAAGTCAAGTCCAGTCTATGCTAAGTATCAGTAATGGAGCCTTTAAGCCGGAGTCATTGGTGCCGTATGTCGTATCGCTGTATCCGTATCCTAACGTAATCAGCTGTTTATCGTTACGACGGTAAACCAAAACCCAATTGGTGGCTACGATACGGTTACGACCTTAGCGGCACCAATAATCGATTGCATTGATTCTCATAAGGTTGGTCGAATCAGCTGTTAAAGGTTACCGATACGGTTACCGATAAAGCACCAATGTCTCCAGCTTTAAGGTAATCGAGTATGCACTCGTAGTTATTCGTATCACTAAGTAGTGGTATATTCTACGACGTGTATGGCTTTGCTTGATTTACTGAACATAGAGCTTGCTAAACGTTGGAAGTTCCAACGTGCATAAATTAGGGTAATGGTAATTCTATACTACAGCATGACACAGCTAATACGCGTCCAAAAATATTGAGAGCGGTGTCAAACGACGCGTCTTGGCATCAGTATTAATAATCCGAATGACCCTCCGAAACCGGGGGTGGCATAGTCTTTTTGCGCAAAATACCTTTCTGCGGTTATAGTGCTGTTTACGGTACTCACCGAAATTTGGGCCCAAAATTTTCGAGTAAGGTATCAAAAGACGCGTATTCACGTCTAGATCAAGAGTCTGATAGTTAACTTTTTTTACCCGTTCAAAAAGATATTAACGAAAAATACCCGCGGGACCCTCCGAAACCGGGGGTGGGATCCACAGTATTTTTGCGCAGAATACGCTACCAAAAATATCGAGGGAGGTGTCAAAAGACGCGTATTAATCTCGAGAACAATAATCAGACGGCGGAAAAGAAAAATTTTATCTCTGTCCGGAGATATTTGCAGTTGAAGTTGGCGATTTCCATGTGGTTGTTGTTGTGTTTGTACCCACAAAAAAATTGTGCCTCACCGTGGCGGTAGCCACGTTATACCACACACCCGGACTTGGCATGGCGTAGCCCAGGGTTATTTTTTATAAGCGCGGCCGAAGGCCGGTAACGTAGAAAGTTGGGTAATAGTCTAGTTGAGTGATCGACTGCTAATACGCTACCAAAAATATCGAGAGAGGTGTCAAACGACGCGTCTTGACATCAGTATTAATAATCCGAAGGCGGAAAATAAAAATTTAAAGTGTTCAAAAGATATTAACGAAAAACCGAAAAAAGACCAGCGGGTACCTCCGAAACCGGGGGTCGGATCGATAGTATTTTTGCGCAGAACACCTTTCTACGTTAGAGGCATTCGGCCGCGCTTATAAAAATAACCCTGGGCTACGCCATGCCAAGTCCGGGTGTGTGGTATAACCGTGGCTACCGCCACGTTGATGCACAATTTTTTTTATGTGTACACACACAACAACAACCACATTAAATCGCCAACTTCAACTGCAAATATCACCGGACGGAGATACAATTTTTCTTTTCCGCCTTCGGATTATTGTTCTTGAGATTAACACGAGTCTTTTGATACCTCACTCGAAAATCTTCCCAAGTTTAGGGTGGGTATCGTAAACTGCACTACTACCCTTTCTGCGCTTATAAAAAATTACCCTGGGTGGTTCAACACCGGTTTGGAGACCAAAACTATTTCCGCGCAAAACCCTTATGTTCACAATTTTTTTTGTGGGTACCCCAACATTACAACAACCACATGAAAATCGCGAAATTCAACTGCAAATATCTCCGAACAGATAAAATTTTTCTTTTCCGGTTTCGGATTATTAATACTGATGTCAATACGCGTCGTTTCACACCTCTCTCGATATGTTTGGACGCGTATTAGCAGTGTCATGCTGTCGTATAGGAAGTAGAATACACATATTTTTCAAGCCGTTTGAATATTTAACTAGCCAACACGCTGTGCTTTCATTTGAAGGTTGACGGAAGTAATTACCAACAGGACTGTTCCTGCTTTCATTATATACAGGCGCTCATAGCATGGCGTACAGGGCATCAATGCCTGATCAGCAATTCCTGTGGGATGTATTCCAAAGGTCGGATTTTCCCAATACTTCAATAGTATTTAAAAACTTTAGACTTTTTCCAGGGTTGACAAAGATCGTAGCGGCCATATATCTGCTGACGAACTGCAGTTGGCTCTGTCTAACGGTACATGGAGCCCATTTAACCCAGAAACAGTACGTTTAATGATTGGTATGTTTGATCGTGAAAATCGGGGCACGGTGTCATTTCAAGATTTTGGAGCTCTTTGGAAATATGTGACTGATTGGCAAAGCTGTTTTCAGTCCTTCGACCGGGATAACTCTGGAAATATTGATAAAGAAGAGCTGAGAACTGCACTATTTTCCTTTGGGTATCGCCTGTCTGACAACCTTATTGACGTTCTTATTAGGAAGTTTGACCGATTCGGAAAGGGAACCATCCTTTTTGATGATTTTATACAATGTTGCATTGTATTATATGTGAGTGTCCAATTAGTTTCTTTTGTAATTGCTAATGAGCGGCTTTTCTAGACCCTTACATCGGCGTTCAGACAGCACGATACTGATATGGATGGAGTTATTTCGATTAATTATGAGCAATTTCTCAATATGGTATTTTCATTGAAAATATGAGTACATATTTCCAATTTTAAGAAAGAGTCCTAAAGCATTGATCCCTAAAGCGCATAGCGAGAAGCGCAAGAGCTATATCAGTATAATGTTTGAAATCATAATATCCACCTGTAAAAAATTCACTGAAACATTTGTTAATACCCATGTGACACCGGAAGTTTCTCTTTATTCATTCCCAAATTTTCAATCAACTTTTTAAGTAACTTATTACACTAGCAATTTTCGGATTAGTGTAGTGTAATAGCACAAATTTTATATAATGTTGCGGGTATTTAAATAATAATATGTGTACATATATTTTGTAATGCTGTTTGTTAGTGATTATTGCTGTACATAAAATTTCATATCATCAAAGCCACGATAAAGGATTTCAGCACATAACAGTAAATTAAAGTTGTTGGATGGAGATAACAGCTTTTACCGCTGCATAATAAGATTTAAGGCATGTTACCTACCATACCATTATTTCGCGGTATCCACCGTGCCGTTTAATAAAAAAAAATTACTTTTTACGCGTTGAATCCCCTAACATTAATTAATTAGAAGCCTGTTAACACGCAATAGAACAAACAATGGGAAACAATACATAGTGACGCATAACCATGGGATTAGATAGCTAATTAGTTGAGGATCGCACCGCGACCATTGGTCTATTATGCCCTCATCCTTTCACACCACACACCTTATCCAAGCCGACCTCCTTGATGAACCCTAACAGTTCACTTGGCTTGAGGGATGGTGCTCTGGCCATTGTGAGCCCATAAACTTAGCCCTGTGTCTTGAGATTACGTCACAATCCAGGGGGATATGGTCTGCAGTTTTCCGCTGATCTATCACAAAATCGGCATGTGTTGTTCGATAGTATGCTGTCTGGTAGGCAGGCATCGGTGCAATTCAGGAACGTAGCATCTAAGCCCAGAGCAATTAAACCAGGGTTCAGAAAATTCTTATACAAAATTAAATTCATTCATTTCATTTTTTTATACCGTCTGCGAATCAATTTTAAAACAAGCATTTGCTTTCATTTGATACTGACGAATAATTAAATATTCTATAAATTCGGAAAAAACTATTTTTTTTTACATTCATTTATGTCTACACGATTTTGACAAATATTCTGCTCCCATTCCATTATACAACTGAATGATTTTTTTATACATTCCCTATTTATTATAAGTAGGTATTTCAGCAGATATATGTACATATGTGTTGCGAGGGCATGGTCAATCCCGACTATTGCGTTCTCGATCCCGCGCCGTGAGGAACATAAGCAACAAATTTTTGAGACACGATAACCTAAAGGTGTGGAGATTCGGATTTTAGTGAAATATTCACCACGATGGGCGTCTGTAAGGGCATAAGTGGTTTGCTTTATAAAGTGAGGTGTGTATTACAGAATTCTCCCTTAGGTTTTGGACTTGCAGTATTGAAAACAGTTGCAATGAATTGCGAAACGTAAAAATACTATGACAAGCATATGATGCCATGGCATCGTTGATTTCCTAGTTTAAACAAAGGCTGATATCACTCTCTTATCACAGTCTTCATGTAAATGAGAGCATTTCTGGTGCTTGATTTGTATTGGGATAAAGGCTTGCCGACAAGTATTTTGGTTCGCGCCATGTCACGATACCTCACAGCTGCACAAAGCGATCATAAAGTGTTGCTATGTGCAATTTGATGACAAGTTCCATACCTGTGAGCTATGTAAGAAACACTTATCTTCATTTTTAAGTACCAAAGGAGAAGAAAATGTACACAGCGTACGGCTGAATTTTGGTTTCGTCACCCGACTTTATTTATAAACACTATAATTTGTTTAAAATTGGGCAAGATGTGACAAATTTTCATTCAATTTAATAGTTAAGAGATTGTTGATTGAGTTGCCACTTACATTTGCCCTTTGTTGTGTAAGGATAGTTGGTATAGCACTGAGGGCTCTCTCAACAGACACCTGACTAGAGGGACCTGCCAATGCTATCTCCACTAATGCACGGATTTCTTAGTCTTTGCAGTATTCGAGAAAATTGGTATGAAATGGAGTCCTCTCATAATAAGCCAACTTCTTCAGTTTCTGCCCACTGGTTATGTATGTTGCAATTGTATGACTTTTTTGTAGATTGTATAATACCTCTAAATCTCCATACGGGACATCAGGCTATATATTTACAAAGCTAGAAGGTGTGTCATTGGATGCTTCATTGGAAACTAGCTGTTTCAACAGCGGTGGACCATAACGAGAGGGGTGTTAGAGGCGGTGGTTGCACATTACAATTGAAGAGATGGTAATTGTTTACTTTAGCTCACAACTGCTAAAACTCGTCCAAAAATATCAGGAGAGGTGTGAAGACACCGGGAACCCGGGACCATGAATCGAAAGGCGGAAATGAAAAATTTTATTTCTGTCAAAAGATATTTCCAAAAAATCGAAAAATGGCCCCGAAGCGCTCCGAAACCGGGGGTGGTATCCATAGTATTTTTGTCCAGAACACCTTTCTGCATTTGCGCCTTCGGCCGCGCTTTTAAAATATTACCCTGGGTGGGTCCAACATCGGTTTGGAGACAAAAACTATATCCGCACAAAACACTTTTACCCACAGCTTTTTTTGTGGGTACCCAAATTCATCAAAATTACAACAACCACATGAAAATTTTTAATTTTGTTTCCAAACAACTGGGAAAATATACAATTTTCAATTTCCGCTTTCGGATTCGTGGTCCTGGGTCCAAAGCACGTCTTTTGACACCTCTCCCGATACTTTTGGACGAGTTTTAGCAGTTGTGATTTAAAGTAAAGAATTACCTTCAAAAATTTTGGAATGATAAGAGCAAAAAATTCGAAGCAAGTGTTTGCTATAAAAATAATTTGACAAAATGTATATTTCAAACATTCTGTGAACCCTGTTGGAAAGTAATCATTAAAAATAGAAAATAATGGCAAGTAGTCATTAAATGGCTTTTAAAGAAAATAATCAATTGAACGGGTAATCATTGCCATTAGTAATCACTATTTAACAGGTCTGGTAGAACAACCAACCCTTCCCTCATGTCTTAAAAGGTGGACCGCAAATTATCTGAGTGGTCGGCAGGCATCGGCGTAATTCAGAAACGAAATATCAAATCCAAGAAGAATTAAACAAGGGGTGTGTCAGGGTGGTGTCCTATCCCCACTTTTGTTTAATTTTTACATATGAAAACTACCTTCGCCACCAGGAGTTACTATCGTTTCTTACGCCGATGACTGCACAATAATGGACACAGGCCCGGGCCCAAAGATCGATGAGCTTTGCAACAGAACAAACGGCTACCTCCCTGATCTCTCCAGATTTACGCCTCGCGAAACCTGGCATCACTGACTAAACCCTCCGCGACCCTATTTAAAACTTGGACATCCCAAATGTCGACCATTTTGAACATCCACGTCGATGGCACTACGCTACCGACTGTCCTACACCCCAAAATCTTGGGTGTGACGTTTGATCAGGATCTACATTTTGGTGAGCACGCAGCCGCAATTGTTCCGAAAATCCAGAGCCGTAATAAAATCCTCAAATCTCTTGCTGGCAGTACTTGGGGAAAAGACAAAGAAACGCTCATTACCACATACAAAGCAATTGGCCAGCCGTTTGCGTGCTACGCGTCCCCTATATGGTCGCCAAGCCTAAAAACTACCCACTGGAAGAAGCTACAGGCCTGCCAAAATACTGCGCTCAGAACCGCCACGGGCTGTCTTCTTATGTCCCCAGAACACCATCTACATAATGAGGCGAGAATACTCCCCATCAGGGAGAGAAATGAGATGCGAACCAAACAGTTCTTGTTGAATACCCAGAAACCTGGGCATCCCAACAGACATCTGATTGATGAGCCAGCACCGCCTAGGGACTTAAGGAGTCATCTCCGTAAACGTTTTGAGGAAATACGGCACCTGAGAACTCAGCCGTATGAAACAAAAAAACACAAGCAGGTCCTTGGTGAACTCCACAAACAGGCGCCGGACCTTTATGCCGGGAATTGCCCGGTGAAGCCAGTACTCTGGGGAACAGTACCGAAAACTTGCGGAAGAGGGACGCATACTCCCCAGGGAAACGCGAGTCACTCCGGCTCAACTTCGTTCTGGATACTGTAACAGGTTAAACTCTTGTATATCAAGAATCAACCCCGACATACAAAATGTATGCCCCGCTTGCAATGTGTCCCCACATGACACCAACCATCTGTTGTTGTTGTAGCGATTAGGTTACTCCCTGAAGGCTTTGGGGAGTGTTATCGATGTGATGGTCCTTTGTCGGATACAGATCCGATACGCTCCGGTAACACAGCACCATTAAGGTGCTGGCCCAAACATCTCGGGAACGATTTATATGGCCACATTGAACCTTCAGGCCATCCCTCCCTTCCCACCCCCAAGTTCCATGAGGAGCTTGGGGTCGCCAGAGCCTCGTCTGTTAGTGAAACGGATTCGCCGCTCGAAGGTGAGGGTTGACAATTTGGTTGGAGAAGCTATATATTGCGCTACACAACCCCTTGAATCCATCTTTTTAATTGTAATGTGGAACCAACGCCTCTAACACCCCTTTCATTATGGTCCACCCCTGTCGAAACAGCAAGTTTCCTTGGACTCCCGTTAGAGGATATGGATGACAATTTGTGATCGGTCGGAGCTATTAGGAGGGGTGCTACAACAACAACAGGTCTGGTAGAAGTATACTTCAAAATTATGGACGATTTGTTGAGCTTAACCAAAAATGGTACAATTGCCAAAAAAAGAAACATAGTTGAACTAACTGAAGGTAGAGGCCGACATAAAAACTGTTCCGAAGAGAGAGTTCATACGTTGTGTCGGATCACTGCGGGAACAGCGCTATTTGATGGTGTGGTCTATTCTATTCAATAATTCGACGGATCGTGTGACCATTTAAATAGCAAATCTTAGAGCTCCTTTCAGGGAGAAATTCTTGAATAAGAGGCTTTGAAAGAACCTGTAGTTGTCACATTAGGCCGCTTTATCCGGGAAGTATAAAACGAGGAGGTTTCCAAGTAGCGTCGACATCTTCCAGTTGTTTTTTCAAAAATACTTTGCAAATGCCTTTTCCATTTGAATTCTTCGTTATTTTTAAAGAAGTCCTTAAAAACAAGGCCTAAATGTTTCGGTGCGACTGCTGCAATACCTAGAGAGAAAAATGGACGAAGCAAAAGTTACCAGGAATGGGCTGTGCTCAGGAACCCAATAAGCTTTAGCCTTCAATGTAGGTGCAGAAGCAATGCGAGATATGACAGTTTGAGAATAATTGTTTTCAAAAAATTTTTTTACATATATACATCTTATTTTAACTTATATTATTACACATTATTTAAACTGTACACACATATCAAACAGTTTAAATTAATCGATAACTTGAATGGTACTTATCATAACGCAATAATAAAGGTGATTCATCAACCTAAAAAAAAACGAAATGCGCCATAACCTCCGAAGAGATTTAATGCCGAGCTTCTCTCCCACTTTGCGTCGTGCTTTTTAATCTTTCCTACAAATTGGCGGAACGGGACCTACTTGTTTTATGCTGACTCTGAACGGCATCTGCAAGGCGGATGAACTTTCACTGAGAGCTTTCCATAGCAGAAATACACTCAGAGTGCTTGTCAAACACTGCCGAGGGGCGACTTCGCTTAGAAAAATGTTATTCTAATTGAAAAAACTTGTTTCTAAAAATTTCTGAAATCCAATTTACATATTCTGAAATTTGCTTAGTCTTTCTGAAATCCAATTTTGAAATTCAATTCCTTTCTGAATTCCTATTAACATATTCTGAAAGCCAACTATCATTTCTTAAGTCCAAACGACAGTTTCCAAAATCCTGGTACCTTTTTGAAATACAATTACCCCCTTCTCATTTCAATCTGGAAAAGGTGCAGTTTAAATATGCTATTTTTCATTAGAAAAAAATTTAATGATAAAGTCGCAAACTCGTCGAATTACAAGCAAATTAAAGTGTGCACTTTCTTTTTGGAACAGTCCTTAATAGTGTTTCAATTGACATCTATAAAATTATCCTAGGCAAAACTTAATTTTTTTGCTCTTGGTTGATACATACGGAAACTCCCATATGTAATACATCTAAAAATACCTTAATACAATTTTAAAAGTTATTTGCCGCACCACTTTTTGCAAGTATCTCTAAAATGTATTAGTATGAACGTATTTTAAATGATAATCCAAGTTTGGTTGAGCACTGAAAATTTGTCCGCATATATTGCACGACTTCTTGCTGCTTTCGTCGACTTCATCATATTCTGTAAAGTTGTTTATTGTCAAAGACTTCAGGATAACATCATGTTCTTTCTCCATATGTTTATTAAGATGATCCTTTACGGTAAACACTTGTTCACATATTATACAATTAAATTTCGATTCTTGCGGTGGTGTTTTCGGTGGAGCGTATGTTGATTCATCATTCTCCTGTGATGATATTTGCTGTTGCGGTTGCTTCACTTCACTAGATTCCACAGCTTCAGGATGTGTACGTTTATGAATTTTGAGAGTATATTTTTCGGTAAATGTTTTGGAGCAATAATCGCAGCTATAACGTGGTCGATCCGCACGGTGAGTTATCATATGACGACGGTAAGTACGTTTTGTCTTGAATACCTGAGTACATATGTCACACTGCAGGGGTTGCTCTTCAGCTTCGTGCTGAAGTTTATGGTTGTATAAAACAGTCGTTTGTGAAAAACAAAGACCGCATTTGTCACATTGGTATTTTCTTGAATCGTAATGGGCTTCCATATGACGAATGACGCTCATTTTCGAGGTAAATTCTTTGCCACAATCCCGACATTGATTCTCATTTTTACCTTCGTGAGTATTCATATGCAACTTAACATAGTCTTCATTTCTATGGCTGTAGGGACACAATTCGCAAGTAAATTTTTTATGTACGTTGGATACATGCTTGTGCAAATTTTGTTTCGTACGAAATTTCATTGCACAAAAGTCGCATTTTATTTTATATTCACGATCCTTCCGAGGTCTACCAATTATAGCTTCAGTCCTATCATCATCATCATCCATAGCATCATCTATGGTTCTTTCGATTTCATTGTCCGATACATCTGCATCATCAAAAAAGTGGTCATCAGTAAGCTCATCCAAAGCACTCGTGTCTGGAATAATATCATTTTCAAAATCCGAGTCAAATCCTGTAATGGCCTTGTCGATTAAATCTAGAAGAATACGCTGTTTCTTTAGCGCTTTCATAAGATATGTGTCGTATTCTACTATTTCAAAATGGCAAGACGAACAAACCGATTCGCCTGTGGCAATGTGTAGTTCTGAATTAGCGTGTTTAGCCAAATAAAGCAATACCTCTCGAAAGGATTTTTTTGATGTCGGGCATGTACTATTGTCGATGTGCTTTTTATCCCGAGGTGCTGCAATTTTGCGTCGACACAGAAAACATCTTACCCGACTTATTTCTGTCAGGAGTGTAGCCATTTTAAAATAGTAATAGATATTTCTTACTGGATTTTGCCTACTTTTCACCAAACGTACAAA